>CANTAL010000444.1:17500-20000 GCA_947650365.1 Chamaelirium japonicum | reverse complement strand
CATTTCCCATTGATATAGGAACTTCTGTACCAGAAACAATGGTATCTCCAATTATAGCCCCTCTGGGATGTAAAATATATCTCTTCTCACCATCCCCATAGTGTATGAGACAAATGTATGCATTTCGATTAGGGTCGTATTCTATGGTTACGATTCTACCAGATATGTCTTTTTCATTCCGTCTAAAATCGATTTACGGTATAGACGCTTATGACCCCCCCCCTCTATGCCCTGCGGTAATGATTCCTCTGGCATTACGACCTTTACTACAACGATGCTGTCCATAGATCAATATTTCGTGGATTGGATTTCACTTGATTATCTATGGCTACATTGCGTGTGCTCCGGGTAGAAGTTTTGTATAAATGTATCGCCGTGTTATTAAGTATTTTGCTTTAAGTTCTTTCTCTATAAGAGGTGGAATAGAATAACCCGGTTGAAGTGTAATGATCATACGTTTGTAATGCATTGTATGTCCATAATAGGTCCCATCCTTCTACCCTTTCCCGGAGTCGAATGACTATTCATAGCTATTACCTTGACACCAAAGAAGAGTTCGGACCCAATGCTTTATTCTGTCCTAGTTGATCCTGATTCGACATTAGAAGTATATTGATTGTTCCCCCAATAACCGAATACTTTTTTCTGTAAATACTGCATATTTGATTCCATCCATAAATCCATTTCTTCCCTATGAGTTCCAGTATCGATAAGAATTCTAGTTCTTACTGTTCATATGTTATGGTATGAATATACCAATTCGTTATGTATGTATGATGAGATTCCATTGATACAGAGCCAATTCCAATAGACTTATTGAACGTTCCCATTGGCGTGCATCCAGCAGGAATTGAACCTACGAATTTGCCAATTATGAGTTGGGCGCTTTAAACCATTCAGCCATGGATGCTTAACAAGGATCATCGTACATCGTGAATAACCAAATTCCAATTGAAATGAAATCTTTAGGAGGAATCAATGAAACGACATCAATTCAAATCCTGGATCTTCGAATTGAGAGAGATCAAGAATTCTCACTATTTCTTAGATTCATGGATCCAAATTCGATTTCAGTGGGATCTTTCACTCACATTTTTTTCCACCAAGAACGTTTATGAAACTCTTTGACCCCCGAATTTGGAGTATCCTACTTTCCACGTGATTCACAGGGTTCAAGAAGCAATCGATATTTCACGATCAAAGGTGTAGTACTGCTTGTAGTAGCGTCCTTATATCTCGTATTAACATCGAAAGATGGTCGAAAGAAAAAATCTCTATTTGATGGGGCTTCTTCCTATACCTATGAATTCCATTGACCCAGAAATGAGACATTGGGAGAATCTTTTTGGTCTTCCAATATCAATAGGTTGATTGTTTCGCTTCTGTATCTTCCAAAAGGGAAAAAGATTCTGAGAGTTGTTTCATGGATCCGCAAGAGAGTACTTGGGTTCTCCAATAAATAAAAAGTGTATCATGCCTGAATCTAACCGGGGTTCGCGGTGGTGGAGGAACCGGATCGGAAAAAAGAGGGATTCTAGTTGTAAGGTATCTAATGAAACCGTAGCTGGAATTGAGATCTCATTCAAAGGAAAGATAGCAAATATCTGGAGTTTCTTTTTTATCCTATATGGATGATCCGATCCGCAAGGACCATGATTGGGAATTGTTTGATCGTCTTTCTCCGAGGAAGAAGCGAAACATAATCAACTTGAATTTTGGACAGCTATTCGAAGTCTTAGGGAAAGACTTGATTTGTTATCTCATGTCTGCTTTTCGTGAAAAAAGACCAATTGAAGGGGGGGGGTTCTTCAAACAACAAGGAGCTGAGGCAACTATTCAATCAAATGATATTGAGCATGTTTCCCATCTCTTCTTGAGAAACAAGTGGAGTATTTCTTTGCAAAATTGTGCTCAATTTCATATGTGGCAATTCCGCCAAGATCTCTTCGTTAGTTGGGGAAGAATCAGCACGAATCGGATTTTTTGAGGAACGTAGAGAATTTGATTTGGTTAGACAATGTGTGGTTGGTAAACCAGGATCGGTTTTTTTAGCAAGGTACGGAATGTATTGTCAAATATCAATATGATTCCACAAGATCCATTTTCGTTCAAGTAACGGATTCTAGCCAATTGAAAGGATCTTCTGATCAATCCAGAGATCATTTCGATTCCATTAGAAATGAGGATTCCGAATATCACACATTGATCGATCAAAGAGAGATTCAGCAACTAAAAGAAAGATCGATTCTTTGGGATCCTTCCTTTCTTCAAACGGAAGGAACAGAGATAGAATCAGATCGATTCCCGAAATGCCTTTTTGGATCTTCCTCAAACGTCCCGGCTATTCACGGAAACGTGAGAAGCAGATGAATAATCATCTGCTTCCGGAAGAAATCGAAGAATTTCTTGTGAATCCTACAAGATCAATTCGTTCTCTTTTCTCTGACAGATGGTCAGAACTTCATCTGGGTTCGAATCCTACTGAGAGGTCCACTAGAGA
>CANTAL010000443.1:92500-114589 GCA_947650365.1 Chamaelirium japonicum | reverse complement strand
GAACAAGCAATCCAAGCCCCAGTTCAAAAAGAAGCCGAGGGGAGACTGCTTCGTTTGTGGCAAGCCAGGTCACCTGGCTAAGGAGTGCCGCTTCAATGCAGCTAATCGGCCGAAGAACAAGTCCGAGGCGAACGTGGCACAGAGCGGCTACTTCTCGGCAGTGGTGACGGAGGTCAACCTAGTCAGCAACCTTGCAGACTGGTGGGTGGATACGGGAGCTACCCGACATATATGTGGGTCGAAGAGCTGCTTCTCCACCTACACACCTGCAGAAGAAGGCGAGTCGTTGTACATGGGGAACTCCTCAGTTGCTCAAGTTGCTGGGAAAGGGAATGTGACTCTGAAGTTCACCTCTGGAAATCTTCTGACTCTGAAGGAGGTGCTTCACGTCCCAGACATCCGGAAGAATCTGGTCTCCGGAGCAATGCTGAGCAAGAAGGGCTACAAGCTTGTATTTGAGTCGGACAAATTTGTCCTGACTAAGGGAGGGTCTTTTGTGGGAAAGGGTTATCTTGATGAAGGCTTATTTAAGCTCAATGTAACCTCTTTCAATAATGATAATAAAATATCTTCTTCTGCTTACTTGTGTGATTCTTTTGATCTGTGGCATGCTAGACTAGGACACGTTAACTCTAAAACCCTTAAAAGGTTAGTTAACTTAGGTAGTGTACCTAAATGTGTTCCATCCTCAAATGGAAAGTGTGGCATATGCGTAGAGGCTAAATATGCCAAGAAACCTTTTAAGAGTGTAGAGCATAGCCTAGAAACCCTAGACTTGATCCACTCAGACGTGTGCGACCTTAAAGGTTACACTACGAGAGGAGGGAACAAGTACTTCATCACATTTATTGATGATTGTTCCAGACATTGTTCAATCTTTCTCCTTAAGAGTAAGGACGAGAGCTTGTCCAAGTTTAAATCCTATAAGTCTGAGATAGAAAACCAGTTAGGGAAGAGGATCAAAGTCCTTAGGTCGGACAGAGGAGGTGAATATGAGTCCGGAGAATTCACTAAATTTTGTGAAGACAACGGTATAATTCATCAGACCACTGCTCCATATTCCCCTCAGTCTAATGGAGTAGCTGAGAGGAAGAACAAGACCTTAAAGGACATGGTCAATGCCATGATGATCAGTTCAGGGGTACCTACGAACCTGTGGGGGGAAGCTGTGCTCTCAGCAGCACATGTTCTTAATAGAATCCCATTTAAGGAATCTGAGCAGACTCCTTATGAGATTCTGAGAGGTAGGAAGCCATCCTATAAATACCTCAAAGTGTGGGGTTGTTTAGCGAAGGTATCCATACCTAACCCTAAGAGGACCAAGCTAGGTCCTAAAACAGTTGACTCTGTATTCATAGGATATGCCCAGAACAGTAGTGCGTATAGGTTTTTAGTAATCCATTCTGAAAACCCATACATAGATGATAATACCATCATCGAGACTAGGGATGCCGAATTTTTTGAAAATCGGTTTCCTTATAGAGAGAGGTCTGAAAAACCTCAAGACTCCAGTACGCTTGAGAGGCCTGCTCCTAGACAGAGGGATGACTCTTCAGATAATGAAGAGATCGAACCTAGAAGGAGCAAGCGAGCTAGGACTGGTACTTCATTTGGGCCTGACTTCATTACATATCTAGTGGAAGAGAATCCAACTAGTTATAATGAAGCCATGACCTCAGCTGACTCCATCTTTTGAAAGGAAGCTGTAAACAGTGAACTTGAATCCATAACATCCAACAACACCTGGGAGTTAGTGGAGCTTCCTCCTGGTTGCAAAACTGTTGGGTGTAAATGGATATTCAAGAAGAAGCTTAGGGCAGATGGATCTATAGAGAGATATAAGGCTAGGTTAGTAGCAAAGGGCTATAGGCAACGAGAGGGAGTGGACGTACTTCTTTGACACTTACTCTCCTGTGACCCGGATTACATCCATTAGGGTGCTTATAGCCATAGCCGCTATCCATAGCCTTGTGATTCACCAGATGGATGTAAAGACTGCATTCCTGAATGGTGAATTAGAGGAAGAGATCTATATGGATCAGCCAGAAGGCTTCGTAGTGCAAGGTTTAGAGCAGAAGGTTTGTAGACTAAAGAAATCTCTTTATGGTCTCAAACAGGCTCCAAAACAATGGCACGAGAAGTTTGACCATGTGTTAACTTCAAGTGGTTTCAGAATTAATGAATCAGATAAATGTATCTACACTAAGGTCAATAACTTGACTTGTGTGGTCATATGTCTCTATGTAGATGATATGTTGATCTTTGGAACCAACTTAGAAGTAGTGGTCAAGACCAAGGACTTCCTGAGTAGGCACTTTGATATGAAAGACTTAGGAGCTGCAGATGTCATTCTTGGAATCAAAATTAAGAGAGATTCCAATGGCATAACTCTATCTCAATCTCACTATATCGAGAAAGTGCTTAGGAAGTTCGGTCATATTGATTGTCTACCTGCTAGAACGCCATATGATCCTTCAGTACACCTGAAGAAGAATTTAGGGCCTAGTGTATCACAACTAGAATATTCTAGGGTAATTGGCAGTCTCATGTATATCATGAACTGCACGAGACCCGATATTGCCTATGCGATAGGTAGACTTAGTAGATACACTATTAACCCTAACCAAGAGCATTGGGATGCTCTAATCCGAGTTCTAAGGTACTTAAAACATACATTAGATTATGGCATTTTCTATAGTAGGTATCCAGCTGTCCTAGAAGGATACAGCGATGCTAATTGGATTGCGGATTCCTCAGGAACCAAATCCACTAGTGGGTATGTGTTTACCCTTGGAGGGGGTGCAATTTGTTGGAAATCATCCAAACAAACATGCATTGCCCAATCCACTATGGAGTCGGAGTTCATAGCACTAGATAAAGCTAGTGAAGAGGGTGAATGGCTAAGGAATCTCATTATGGATATTCCTTTTTGGCCAAAGCCTATTCCTGCTGTCCCAATTCATTGTGATAGCCAAGCAGCTATAATGAGGGCCAGGAATAACTCCTATAATGGAAAGTCACGACATATTCGTCGTAGACATAACACTGTTCGACAGATGTTGAAAGATGGGATAATTACTATTGACTATATTAGGTCAAAAGATAATTTAGCAGATCCCTTAACTAAAGGACTAGCTAGAGAGTTAGTTCTAAGTACATCGAGGGGGATGGGGCTGAGGCCTATAAACGAATAAGTCTCCGATAACGGTAACCCAACCTACGTGATTGGAGATCCCAAAATCGAGGTTCAATGGGAAAACAAGTTATTCGAGGGATTTGTGGGGGTGCTATCAAATTCTCCCCTCCCTATGATGTGATAGTACATTCTGTATCGCTGAGAGGCTGAGTTTTAGACTCTTAATGCTAACTATAGCTGGCATACCAGTGGGGTGTATAGATACAGAGCACTCTTGATAGTAAGCACCTATATGAGTGTAGAAGTGTGGCCGCTTC
Source organism: Chamaelirium japonicum (assembly GCA_947650365.1). Classification (NCBI taxonomy): domain Eukaryota; kingdom Viridiplantae; phylum Streptophyta; class Magnoliopsida; order Liliales; family Melanthiaceae; genus Chamaelirium; species Chamaelirium japonicum. Next base: position 111,136 of record CANTAL010000443.1, on the reverse strand, counting down.
TATGAGAATTGAGGCTAATTCTCTAGAACACTCAAGAAAACTGGGGAAGGCTCATGGCCATAAAGAGCACAACCGCATGGGACTCTATGATGTATATGAAAGTATGGGTGAGACTTGTCGACTAGACTTACAATATATAGCTGTACAGTTCAAGACGTAAGTTCACTGTCAGCTAGTAGGTCCTGCAGTCTACACTAAGCAAAGGTTCAAGTCGAAAGACACCATATGTCTATACATACTTTTATAAGTACTCCAGACTACTTCTTTCAATTTGGTTTTTGATATTTTCATTATTGTGGGGGATTGTTACAAAAATTGGTTTTGATAGAATAATGAAAAAACCGGTTTTTGGTTTAGTCCCATATTGTCCGTGGGGAGATCTTTTAATGCGTTTTTAATGGAACTCCTTTCATTGGGCTTTGTAGCTTCCCAAGAGCCAGGCCATAGCCCACCACACACGCGCGCGCGCGCGCCGAGCCGAGCCGGGCCGGACCGGGCACGGGCTCGGGCTCGGGCCGAGGCCGCGGCTCGCGAGCCGCGTGGACGCGAATGGTCTTCGGGCTTCGGGCCTTGTTTTACACTGGGTTTTAATTTTTTAATGTTTAATGGAGATTTATTTCTTCCGTTACACTATTCACGAGGCTGAGCTAGGTTCATTGAACCTGGACCTCTGCACTGTCACATGCAACCGTTTCACTTGACAGAGCAGTGAATGCTCATCAGTGCGTTGCATGCAATGGCTGAGAGTGTGGGGACGTTATGGCTAAGGACCTCTATATAAGAGAGGGTCCGGTGAAGCCAGAAACACACCAAGCTAAGAGCTCTCTCCACTTTCTCTTTTCTTTCTCGTTCTCTCTTGTCTGGAGTGTCCGGAGTACGCTGAGAGTCCAAAAGGGGTTCCCTTCGGTGCTGAAGAGGAGTCCAGTCGTTGTACCCTGGGGAGCGCTCGTCGGAGGCCTTGAAGCACCTACCGAGGCGGCGAAATAGCTTTCAGGGCATTGTGCTAGCACAAGCCTCGACAACTGCTAAGTACCTTGTTCTTCTTCCTTCTTCCACCTCTTTGCCATATCTGTAGACAACCATAGGACAACCTAAACCTTGTTTGATTGTTGTGTTCAACCTTGCATGCTAAACCCCTTTAGATTGTTCAATTTCTTTTTGCACTAGATTTGTTTCATCTCTACATTCTGTTAGTCATCGTTTGATTGTATTCATAGAGTAGAATACCCAACAGTCAATGGATAGCCACTGAACAATTCCACACCATGACGGTGGCTCCCCACGACCACAATGTCGGACAGTAGCCACCGACTCATCTACATGGAAGTTAAGGTTTCGGCGAGGAAGGAAAAGGAAAAAAGGGGAGTGGGAAGGAGGAAGAGGAAGAAAGGAGGAGTAGGCGGAAAGGGCGAGGAGGGCAGACGCAGCTGTGGCAAAGCAAAGCGTGGAGGAGGGGGTAAGGGAGGAAAAGTGGGAGAGAGAAAGGGAGAGAAGGGGGGCGGCGGACCCAGAGCAGGAAGGAATAGGAGGGGAGAAGGAGGGGATGCTCGAAAAGTTAGGGTGCCTTGTAATTTTTTCAGATGGGGATGAGGTCATCAATTTGTGCGGGCAAGTACCAACAACATCCTAAATCATTGCAGACCAGCTGGGTGTACTCCCTGTCTTTCTGCTTGGTGTGGCGAGCTCCGTTTATGTTGTGTGCCCCTCTTCTCCGCCGGAGTGGTGGTGGTTTGTAGTTCCTCTGGACTTGCGCCGGCATGTGGAGCCTCCGAGGGGTCCGATTGTGACCTCTCCTTTCTATGAACCAAAAAAAAAAAGGGAAATTTTATTCATATCCCAAAAATCTGTAATTAGCCCCCGTATCCCTAGCGTTTCTTAATAACTTACTCAACAATCCTTTAATACCAACAATGCCCTTTTTTTTATACCCCAAACTCCAAATCCCCTGCTCAGCGTCTTTTGTACCCCAACCCAACCCAATGTTCGTTTAAACTTAGCCCCGCCCAACCCGTCGGGTTGTGCGGGGTGGGTTCGGGTTAACCCGCCCAAAGTCGGGTTGGGTTCGGGTTGGCCCGCCCAAGTTGCAGCTAGGGGTGGCAATGAGTCGTGTCGTGTCGGGTTCGTGTCGTGTCTAGTTTCGTGTCGTGTCCAAAACCCCTAGACCCGGACCCGACCCGTTTAACTAATCGTGTCTAGATCCTAAACCCGTACCCGACTCGCTAATAAACAGGTAGACACGATAAGACCCGATAAGACCCATTTACCACCCGGATCTATTCAGTTGACCCGATCCGACCCAATCCGACTTGACCCGACCTGACCCGAAAGACCCACTGGTTTTATATATTATAGTATCGGATTGTTGGTAGACCCGACCCGACCCGACCCGACATGACCTATTGAATACTAAACGGGTCTTCCTGGGTCTACCGTGTCCAGACCCTAAACCCGGACCCGACCCGTTTAATAAACGGGCCTATCGTGTCGACCCGTTTACGACCCGAACCCGTTTAGCCTTGACCCAGACCCGCTAACTTCGTGTCGGGTCGAGGAGAAATGATTCGGGTTGGGCTCGGATTAGCCCGCCCAAATTCGGGTTGGGTTCGGGTTGGACTCGGGTTGGGTTCAGGTTGGCCCGCCCAAGTTGCAGCTCTACTTGTGCCTTCAAGTATCAGCCAACTGCATGGGGTTTATTTAAGAGGGGTGTATTCAAGAGTGCATATAATTGGGGTATATTTAAGGGGGTATGTGTTTGATTGGGGTATAATCAAGTTGGGGCGGGCCATTTAACTGGGGTGTATTGAAGGTGGGGTGTAAGAGGGAAGGGTATTTTTGGGATAAGAATGGGGTATGAAAAAAAAAAATGGGGTGTATTCAAGTTTCTTGGAAATGGGGGCTAATTACAGATTTATGGGGGTATGAATAATATTTCCCAAAAAAAAAAGACAAATTATAAAAACCTCCCCTGAACTATTCACCTTATTTCATATTGGTACCTCAACTTTTATTATGAACAATTTGATCATTGAACAATGCTCCATGTGCATTTAGCCCCCTCTGTCAACTTTTTATCACAAAAATACCCCTATTAATTGTCAAAAAGACTCAACATTGTTTTGAAATATTTAACCTATGCTTACTAAGACAAGTTAACTAGGGGGGCTAAATGGAGACGGAGTATAGTTCAGATATCAAATTGTTCAAAAAAATAGTTGAGGGACCAATATAAAATGAGGTATATAGTTCAGGGGAGGTTTTCGTAATTTATCCAAAAAAAAAACCAGATCCAGTGATCATATTTCAACAATTACACATCGAAAATTTGATCATTGAACTATGCTCCATGTGCATTTAGCCCCCTCCGTCAACTTTTTATCACAAAAATACCCCTATTAATTGTCAAAAAGACTCAACATTGTTTTGAAATATTTAACTTATGCTTACTAAGACAAGTTAACTAGGGGGGCTAAATGGAGACGGAGTATAGTTCAGAGATCAAATTGTTCAAAAAAATAGTTGAGGGACCAATATAAAATTAGGTATATAGTTCAGGGGAGGTTTTCGTAATTTATCCAAAAAAAAAACCAGATCCAGTGGTCATATTTCAACAATTACACATCGAAAATGAGGTTTGTCACAATCAGATCAAGCAAAAGTTAAAACCCCCTAATTAAAATCCGCATTCTTGTACAATTTATCAAGCCCAACGTAAATATTTGAGACTCCTCACGGTCACCGATGCCTGCAAAAAAAATTTAGCGCCGAAAGGTGACAAGAACACGGTTACCTCCCCCTGAAGGAGGTTAGGTGTGGGCCGAGGGCCGCCTTATCTTCCTTGAAAGGTTGGGTGGCTGGATCAGCTAGACTGGGAAGCCTTTGGACACTCCCCTTCCCTCTCCGCGCATTAGGACCCAACTCCTCGATCATGTACTTCCACCCATCGATCGGCCTCCTTCGACTAAATATGTGTGTTTTGATGAAGCTAGCAATCTGCAATTCCGACCTCCATGTCAGAACCACCATCTCATAATATGGTAACAAGACAGATAAGTAGGTAAACACATGAAGATTAGTAAATATATGAGAAATGTAAAGGTATTCAGTATTTTTTTTATCTCAACAAAATCTCCATCGGCGAAAAAGGGGAGGCTATGTAAAGATCAAATGGGTGCAGTGGTTAGCGTAAAGGAGTGAAGTTCTTCATATACCCGAAAACACAGGGCCAGGAAAGAATACCAAAATTACAGTGGGCTATGGAAAAATTACCCAAGATGCATATGGGTGTATGGAGAAATGCATTGATGTCCATATACCCTAAAGTTCTCCCAAGCTGCACGATAAAAATTAGGGGAAGTTTGACACAAGCCCTTTTTGAGAGATGACTTTTAGTTGCAGGACACATTAATTTCAAAATATAGTTCAAGTCCCTCCCGACATATATATACTCTTTCTAAAGACGAATGTATACTCTTTCTAAATGAATGTATATTCTTTCTGAAGACAAATATATACTCTTTCTAAAGACGAATGTATACTTGTAGGGACCTTAGCTAATACAGCAAATTATGGTGTCCTGCGGCTAATATTGCAAAAAGTTAAGGACCTATACCTAATTTGCCAAGTTGTTATTTTGTTCCTCCAATAAGGAAATTACCCACATAATACTCAGAGGGGTAGCTGAAAAAAAATTTACAGTTTACCGCATACCCATATGCCCTAATGCCCGAGCGTGTGCCTCCTCAATGGATCCATGTTTATAACTTTCAGTTGGCCGATCGGTCTTCATAATAGTACTTATAAGGTGGTGATGAAAGAAGTGGTAGATCCGATTAAAGGATCTCCAACCCCGAATTATATAGGAGTAAGGGGTTTTTTTTGGAAATATTTAGGAATCATATTCGGTCGTCGCAAGAAAATTTACACAGTGGAAACCAGTGGGGCAAAGTGGGCAAACAACAGGCTAATAATGCTCAAAGTGGATATGCATCTGGTGTACATCAGGATGAGATGGGGATTCATTTGTAATGTCATGAAAAGCTTTGGATTTTGTGAATAACAAGTCAGGTTACTGAAGGTTTGCATTTGTGATCCATTATTCTCATATTAGTCATCCCAAGAGGGGAAAAAAGGTATTAAGCGCCATAAACTTGAAGCATCTATGGGCCTTACGGAGATCCATAACAAGATCAAGGGGTGAAAATCCAACTGTTTCTCAACCTTAGCTACTATACTAACTGCTGGGTTCTTAGATCTAATTATGTAACTTAGCCAAATTTCTACCGGGAGGAAATGACGAGAGGAAAGGGCTGCATCTGGCTGCATGGAATTATGCTTACTAATGTAAGAGAGATGGGGGTCTAGGAGTTGAAAAGCTGAGACCTCTTCAGCCTATTCTGTGTCGTAAACATGACGTAGATGCTTTAAACATGGATAATATTCACCACTTGTAGCATTTGAGCAAACCAAGAGGTTGCTCCAGGATCCGTAGAGCCTTGTGGTCAGGGCATGAGGTGGTTTTCTAGAACCTGAAGTTGGAAATGGTGAATGGGAACTCCATCAAAACATTATGAGAAGATAAGGCTGGATGAGTTGCTTCTAAACAGGATGTGCACTCAAACTAACATGGATGTCCCCTTAGAGAATCACCGGAAGACCTCAAACAACAAGGAAGTGGCTGGAATGAGGTGGCTAGAATTAGAAACTGATCAATGTTGTCTAGGCGGTCTGGTGGAATTCAAACAGTCAACCTTCAACTGTTAGGGGAGTTTAGGTGGTTCAGGTGAGTTGACTGGTTGATCAGGTGGTAGACTATATACATAAACATACACGCTAATTCTATTTTTGTTATATCATATTTGGGCCATTTGGCACAATGTCATTCACAAATAAATTGTTACGATATAACTTGTTAAGTTGTTATATAATAATTTGAGAATGTTTCACTTTAGCTCTTTGGCTCGTAACTTCAGTCAAAGAGATGAATGCAATCCTCTGTATCAAATCATTATTTTTACCCTTGTCTAGACACAGCCATAATATAGGGAACCTTGGAGCAAGCATATCAAAATCTTGATCTAGATGGTAGAATTGTACAACTTTGATCTGTTGGATCACAAATCGATCCAAATTGTACAAGTTAGGTAAATCGTGGTAGGCTTTTAGAAGAATAATAGGATCGTAGATCAAATGGTAGAATCAAAGGTGTTTATTTTGTCATGTTTAGGGCCAAATTTATAATGAACCATGAAAAATTTTATGCTATACGGCTTTGGGCTATGTTTGGCCCAAGTAGACCCAAGTAAAAGCAGCATGCGGCACCACACCGCAGTCGTCTGATGCACCCGTTGTGTGCATCGCATGCACGCAGCGGTGCATCAGACGGTTGTAGTGCGGTGCCGCACTTACCGCATGCCGCATTATAGCATGCCCATATATATATATATATATATATATATATATATATATATATATATATATATAGGGTCAGGTTCAATGGACATTGTTTTTGCATTCAATTTTTTACACCAATTTTCAAATCATTAGATTGAGGTTTCATAAGTTGTTGATTTTTTGTGAGCATAATCACCTTGTCTTAGATAACACATCAAAAAAAAATCAGCACATTCTAAAGCCTCTAGACTTATTAAATGTGCTCTTCAAATTAACGATTAAAATGAACGGTCCATAAAGCAGTTTAGTTTTGATGTACATAGAGGCTTTAGAATGTGTTGACTTTTTGTGGACGTGCTATCTAAGACAAGGTGATTATGCTCACAAAAAATCAAGAAATTCTAAAACCTCTATCTAATGATTTGAAAATCGGTGTAAAAATTTGAGTACAAAAACAGTGTCCGTTGAACCTAACCCTTATATATATATATATATATATATATATATATATATATATATATATATATATATATATATATATATATATATATATATATATATATATATATATATATATATATACACACACTAGTAATGTTCGTGTCTGCAGACACTGCAGCGAACGCCTTCGGCGGTAAAACACATTCGTGGGGTCGAGGGGGGGGGGGGGGGGGGGGCAAATTTCATCGGCGGCATCACATCAGTATTGGTGCCCACATTCAATTCGTCCACCATGGCTATTTCTGGCGAGGGAGGCCATCACCGAATGTGGACGCCACGCCTTCGCCTTCTCTGAGATCATCATCAATATCATCACCATTGTCGTACCCGCCTCCCCGATTGCCTCTGATCTCGCACCCGAGTGTGTCCTCACCCCGCGCCAGTCCCTCACCCGTGTGGGTGTATACCGTCGCCGGCTTCCCCACCCGCATGTACCCATATCCCATGCTAGCCCTCACACCATGTGCTTGCAATTGTGTCAACCTCTCTGCCCGTCGAGCTACCACCCCGTGCCGGCCTCCTGCTCGCGTGCGCTTCGACCACCCCGTGCCGGCCTCCTGCTCGTGTGCGCTTCGACCACCCCACACCAACCTCTTGCCTGTTTGCGCCCCAGTCACCAGCGTCGACCCCCGTTCACGTGGAATCGATCCCCTCATCAATGTGCACTGACCCTGCTCGGTCATCGGTGACCCTGTTCTGCTGATTTGTCAACCCTGAGTTTCTTGGATAATCGATCAAAGCTTCTAATTGCTCCCACTATTCCGGGTTTGATCAATCCAATCTATCCCCTTTGAAGCTTTAAAGACTTCTCATTGAATAATCAATTATTAAGCTTTAGATCTGAATTTTCTTGTTGATTAATCATTGGGGCTGCAAATGAACCAAGTTGTTCGTGAGCGGCTCGCAAACAAGCTCAATAAAAGCTCATTCGAGTTCGTTCGGTTACTAGTCAAGCCAAGCCCAAGCCTAGCGTTTAGGCTCGTTTAATAAACCCAAGTTCAAGCAAACCAACGCTCGGCTCAGTTGGGTTCGCGACATGCTTTTTTAGGGCTCGTGAGTAGGCTCGTGAATAGACTCATAAATGGCTTGAATAGAGATTAGAGCTAACATATATAGTCCATGCTTTTGACTGATTTTGGAGTTCGTGAACAAGATCGATAAGGGACCGTTCGATCAAAGCATAGCCTGAACTTTATGCTCGTTTAATAAACGAGCCAAGCTCAAGCAGACCAAAGCTTGGCTCGGCTCGATTATTAAACAAGTCAAGCCCAAGCCTTAATGAGCGAACAAGCTCAAGCAGACCAAAGCTTGGCTCGGCTCGATTATTTAGGCTCGTTTAATAAACGAACAAGCTCAAACAGACCAAAGCTTGGTTCAGCTTGGCTCGTTTGCAGCCCTAAGTAAGACCATGAACCTGCAACTTCACTTTTGCTTAACTTGAGCCATTTTATTTGTTGGAAGCATTTTGAGGCCACTCGACCCTTTCATTGTTAGCCAGATTGCCCAGCCCCATAAGTTTCTCAACTCCCAAATGGTCGTCATCTTTTCAACCTTCTGAAAAGCCCAGGTTTTTATAATTATCTATCCTCTAATCTTTTTAAAATTGTTGATGCTAGTCGCAAGAACCTAATTTTATTATTATAAGTCACAATCGACCTGCTTAATTCATGTCATCATCGTAGGATAGACAATAGCACTAGTGTCCTGCACCAATGCCTTTTGTGAAGCCAACAAGCCAGAATACTTGCAAATAGCGGCAGATGAATCATGTAAAAAGAATCTGGTTTGAGGAGGAAAACCCAGAGGTTTCGTCTAGAAAGGCTAAAGAGGATGTGAGTAGGAAGAACTTGTGAAATAGAGGTGAAATTAAGCAGTAGCAGGTTCTAATACCATAAAAGAAGGGAATATGAAAAGAAAAAGAGAAACAAAATTTGAATTGGAATAAATATTATAGCCTCTAATAAGATAACTGACCTGAAATTTACTGAAAGCGATTCGTCGCTCAAACTCTTGGAGGAGTATGTCTTCCTCCCTCTGTGATACTTCCCATATGCTCCCATCATTAGTCTTAGATGTTGTCTCCCATCCATCAGGCTTAGTTTTGAACTCAGAAGTGCTGGGAATCTTAGCATCATTCAGCTCAATGTTTCCAGAGTCGAAAATCCTGCATTAGGATGAAATTAGCTTAAAAGGAATGTGAACATGCTGACCCTGTGCAACACCATCTATCTCTCTGTTGGGAGAATGAAAGAAAAGAAAATGAAATTATAGAAGAAAACAAGAACATGAGTGAAAAGAAAACTAAGAACTATCTTCAAAAATCACTACCTTTGGGAAGGAAATGTTTTCAGGTAACTAAAGAAACTATATGTTAAATTTTTACTCAGATTTTCTCTTAGAACTTTCTCTTGATGGACAAATATGGAAAAGGAGGTTCTCACCAACATAATTTTATTTTCCAGTCATTCATTCAAAAGCCAAACATAACGCTAGAGCAAGGTTCAAAATATCAATTTCAACCAAAATTTCAACACTGCAGGATATAGAAAATTACATGGAAATATTTCGAAGGTATGGAAATGTCGCAGTTTTATATAAATTATGGAAATATTCATTAAATGATCGAATTTTCCAAAGAAAATCTGTACAATCATAAATCAAACATAGATACACACTTTAATACACTTAAATGACATTTTTACACTATCTACTAGTGTGGAACTCTACGAAGATATAATTCTATGAATGTTGCGTAGATAGATGACAGTCTAAGATCTATTGCATATCCAAAATAGAAGTGATTTCATCAACATTAAGACTAGTTTTTTTTATTTTTCCAAAATCCCCAAATTCTCGAAAGGTGATGTAGATACTATAACTTCACCAACTGATCCACAAATATAGTGTAAGAAAATGGAATCTCGGTAGATTTTAAGCTCTTAAACCATCATGTTATCAATTAAACAACTAAAAACAAACTAATTGAAAAAATCTCTGGTTTACCGTTTTCCAATGTTTGGTAAAGATTGTTTTGCAAAATTCAGCCAAAATTAGTATAAAAATTCAACTAATTAGTCTAATTTTAAGAGAACAAAAAAGTACTTTGGCTTCAATTAGTGCCAAAGATTGTAGTCTTCTACAATTCCATAAATTGGAGTCCCTTTTTATTCATCATTTCAACCACCAGACCAATGTATCCAATACCTTTGATTATTGGCATAAAACTCAATCCTCTATTCCCATATTGTGCATTCATCAACCCTAGCGTGCAACTTTACCCAATCCAAATCAGTATCAACAAATTTGATGCATGACACCGATGACGTTCGTCAACCCTCACCCCCACCCCACACCCACCCCCCGCGACACATTAGCTGACTCGGCGACCATCATGCATCCCAAATCGATCGTGTGCCACCACTACCTTCCACTCCATCCACTGGCCTTATTCTAACCCTAAGATTACCCTCTCTCCTCATCTCAAGTAAAAGAAGTATATGTATTCTTTCACTTATAGTTGATATTATAAAAGTCGCACACATTTATAATATATCCTTTAATTTCACTTATATGTTTTGATAGTAATGATTACAAGAAAAATTCATTATGGGATAGAATGAGTTAATTTTATTTAATCCAATTCTATGAGGATATCAAGAAGTATTTATTCTATACAAGATAGTTAGAGGATAACAAGAACTGTTGCAGATTCGAAAGAGATGAGATTGAATAGCCAATTTCTTAAAACACTAAAATGACAGTAGATGTTCATTATCACCTAGTTGCCTCTCATCACAGTTCAAGGTATAACCGTCACTTGTAGTCATATAAAGTACATGCAAACTAGGTGGTGGATAATCTAGCAGAGATTTAGTATTGTATAGGCTCAAATCAAATGAAGATTAAACAGCATGATCCACATTAATCTAGAACCAATCTTCTTTTGGATGTCGTACAGGTCCACATGATCAACTAGGGGTGTGCAAGAAACTGACCAAACCGATCAACCGAACAAAGCCAAACCGAGCGGTTTGGTTTGGTTTTAGATTTTAAAAAAATCGATCAGGTCGATTCTGTTCAAGCATATAGTACATGGAATCCGAGCCAGACTGAACTGAACCAACTCGGGTCAAGGATTCAAGTATATTTGTATATATATGGTCTGTTTTGGTCTAAAGTTTGATTCGTCTGAAGACTCCATGCCAACTCGTGAACTGCAATGGAGGGCGAGGGGCGATGCCATGACGCCTAAAACACTCTACCCATTACCTAACGTCACGACTCCTCTGCACTCGGAACTTTGCAGTTCCCTCTAAAATCCCCTTCCTTCATCTCCTAGAGACAATCAGCGATTCGGCACAGGCAATCGGTGCCACAGCCTGGTGAGTTTTTTCCTTTCATTTTCATCCCCTTCCTTAAATCCCTCATTTCCTTCCTCCTCCCTTGTTCTTTCTCCTCTCATCTTCCTCCTCCCTTGAAATTGGAGGGCTAGATTTAGCGATTCGGCGCAGGCGATCAGTGCCGAGTGCATGGTCGTTTTTTTGCACCCCCCTAAATTCAACAGCTCAATGATTCAACGATGGAACAAACCGAACCAAACCGACCAAAATTGGTTTGGTTTGGTTCGGTTTTAGGACCTGGTCGTTTTGATTCATTTTGCAAATTATGAAAACCGACTATGTTGGTTTGGTTCAAGTTTGAGGCCAAAACTGATAGAACTGAACTGATACACACCCCTATGATCAGTGTTTTAAAAAACGCGCCCCAAGGTACGCCCGGGGAGCGGCCCGGGGCGAGGCGGTCCTAAAACGTCCAAGGCGGTTCAATCTGTGGCTTTTTTCTTGTAGGGCTTACGCACGATCCATTGGGGCATATGCCCCGAACCTCCGGGCACGCCTTTTACGCCCCAATGGTCTGGGCTTATGCCCCACTGAATTTTGTATGTATAGTTGAAAAAAAATTATTTGATTGCCACAGTATGATCTTTTATATGTGTCTTACTCTCTTGGATGATGATTATGATATTTTTGGGAACTAAAGTTGTTTTAAATTAGTTCTATATCATATATGGAATGATAGAATCGATGAAATATAACATAGATAGTTTGAATTTTGGTTAGAAGCTTAGAATTAGATCTTAAATGATATTGAAAGACAATGAAAAGTTCATTTTTATTATCGTTTTCTATATATTTGTGATTTATCAACCATGTTTGTAGGCTTAAATGCTTTGTTTGCTCATAGTTATTTTTTATTTTGTTTGTTTTTAATCTATTTTGCCTATTTTATATAGTAGTTTTTATTTCTATATATTTTTTAAATTATAAAATCAAAAACTCGTGGGCTTACGCCCTGCCTCACAGCAGGCAAAATGCCCCGCCTTACGCCCCGGCCTTTGAAAACACTGCATCTACACAGTTCATTAATGTAATGCGTTGTTCAACTAAGGATCGTGGAAACAAAGCGCGAAAACCATTAAGTGAACGGAAATGAGGTTTCGGCACACTGTTTCCCGCATTCTTTTGTGACTTGTCACCGACGAAAGAGATGTTCTCGAGTGCCCTATTTTCCTACGTACCCAACGCGGAAATAGAGTTCGTGCAAAAGGGACGAAAATCGTGTTTCTCCCCTATACACAGAAACCCTTGACGTCGATCTTCGCATGAGACCCCCCCACAGCCTCTGTCCCCTCCGGCCATTATTTCGACGACCGGCAAGGGAGAACCTCATCGAATTTCTAAGGCAATCGTTAACCCTATACACTAGCTTTGCATGGATGCCCTATTTGCCCAGACTTGATTAGATCATATTTATGAGATCTTGAATTCACCTTGATGTTTTGTTCTTTGTGATGCAAATGAGATCTTCTTCACTTGAGAAAGATGATGCTTACTGCTTCCTGGTGTTTCGTAGTCTGGCTATTTGGCTTTTGTGAAAAAAATTTGATTCTGGTATTGGTTCCTTATCACAAGGAAGTTTTTATTTGTTCGATTTCTTCCATGAATTTTTCCTACATAAAAAGAACATTAAAAACTTAGTGGAGTAAAACCAATTTCAGCATAAATAAATTTCTGCAAAAATTGTTTCCTAACTTATATTTTCAGGGAAACTAAAAGAACAGACCCTAAGGGCCTGTTTGTTTCACAGAAATGGCTCCAATTTCGTGGAAATGGAAATATTTTCTGGCCTGTGAGTTGTTTGGTTCGCAGATTGGGGGGAAATGCTTAATTTCCCCGGAAGATGACATTGTAGTAATTTTTTACCGGTCATACCCTTGCCATTTTGTAATATTTCCTACCCCTCGTCCTTCCTATTCCTCCGCTGGGTATGTGAAGCCCGACCTCCCTATTTATTTTTTCCTTCGATACGACTATCTAGGGCTTCAGTCACCTGCGTTGCTCCCCTGCTCCGTTGACGATCTAAGACTCTGGTCACCTGCGCTGGTCCCTTGCTCCGTCGACGATCTAGGGCTTCGATTACCTACGTTGTTCCCCTGCTCCGTCGACGATCTAGGGCTCCGATCACCTGCGATGTTCCCCTGCTCCGTCGACGATCTAGCGCTATGGTCAAATTCTCAATTTGGATAAAAAAAATTCGATCTTTCATTTTCTCATTTGGTATTTGAAATTTTTTTCGTATGGATTATGGATGATGGTGCTTTTGACGGCAAGTGCACCTCTCTATTTGTTAAAAAAAAAGCAAATTTGTTAAAAAATAACACATCTCTATTTGTTAAAAAAGAAAGCAAGTGCACCTCTCTATTTGTTAAATTATAAGACATGGTTAATTATGCTCCAGCATTTGTTAAACAAATATAAATCAAATCCATCAAAAAAATAAATTAATAATAGAAGGGCAAATTTGTCATTGTGTGTCATTTCCCCCCTCATTTTCTGCGTGAACCAAACAGTTTTAGGTAATGAAAATGGTTGCCCCTTGAATTCCCCCCTCATTTCCAGCGGGAACCAAACAACGGAAATCAATTAAATTTCCGTGGCAACAAACTCCGTGGAAATGGAATTGATTGCCAAGAGCCATTTCCGCGAAACAAACGGGCCCTAATCCAACTTCCATCTGAAAATTTGGAAAAGATTAACAAGGCATGATCTTTTAATAAATCCCGTTTCTTGGATACTTACTCGGAGCAGGAATCGAGGAGGCGGTCGATGTCGTCGGCAGCAGCTCCTGGGGACCCAAGCCTGGACTCCTCCATCTTCTCAATCTCCTTCATCCAGAGGCCGGCGTGGACCCTCTGCTTCCTCAGCCTGTACTCACCCCCGGCATTCCGGCCACTCCGCCCCACAGCCGCCGGATGCTCGACGGGACCCTGCTTCTCCAGAGGCTGCTGCTGCAGCTTCTTGGCGGCCCTTCGCTCGCTCCAGCGCTCGTCCATCTCGGCGACAAAGGCCTTGGTGTCAGCGTCGAGCTCGGATGCGACGGAGGATGCGGACGGGGTGAGGGGGGAGGGGAAGTTGACGTCGGACTCCCAGGGGGCCCGGTTTTTGGCGGAGAGGTCGTCCGGGAGCCAGGCGGACTCCCAGGCGTCGTTCCACTCGTCGTCCCCCGTGGAGGAGGAGGGAGCTCTAGTGGAAACAAGCCTCCGGCTTCTTCTGCTGATGCGGCTACTTATTGATAATGCCACCATTGGAGTACAGGCGGAGAAGGTGGAGGAGGAGAGGCGCCTCAGGGAGTGCATAGTAGCTGTTTGAAGAAATGTCTGACAAAGAGGAGAAAAGGCGACCCAGGTGATCGGCATGCACAGGGCGGGCAAGTCGGGTGCATCAAATATCTCTCCCGTGGCTAAACCATGATAAGCTGCCGTGCATTCTCTGTCTTCTGTTTTTTTTTTTTTTTTAAGAGCGCCTCCAAAAGATTCATCTTTATATTAGCTAAAGATTAGCTATCTTTAGTTATTCAAAGGAAAATTTTACTCATACCCCATAAATCAGTAATTAGCCCCCATTTCCAACAAACTTGAACACACCCCATTTTTTTTTTCATACCCCGTTCCTATCCCAAAAATACCCTTCCCCTTTACACCCCACATTCAATACACCCCAGTTAAATGGCCCGCCCCAACTTGATTATACCCCAATCAAACACATACTCCCTTAAATATACCCCAATTATATGCACTCTTGAATACACCCCTCTTAAATAAACCCCATGCAATTGGCTGATACTTTTTTTTTTTTTTTCAGATCGGCGGGTGTCCTGAAACCTTTCGGGCAATGGTCCACTTCCAGTTGGCTGATACTTGAAGGCACAAGTAGAGCTGCAACTTGGGTGGGCCAACCCGAACCCAACCCGAGTCCAACCCGAACCCAACCCGCGGGCTAATCCGAGCCCAACCCGAATTATTTCTCCTCGACCCGACAGGACCCGACACGAAGTTAGCGGGTCCTGGGTCAAGGCTAAACGGGTTCGGGTCGTAAACGGGTCTATACGATAGACCCGTTTAATAAACGGGTCGGGTCCGAGTTTAGGGTCTGGACACGGTAGACCCGGGAAGACCCGTTTAGTATTCAACGGATCGTGTCGGGTCAGGTCAAGTCGAGTCTACCAGCAATCCGATACTATAATATATAATACCAGTGGGTCTTTCGGGTCAGGTCGGGTCAAGTCGGATTGGGTCGGATTGGGTCAACTAAATAGATCCGGGTGGTAAACGGTCTTACCGGGTCTTATCGTGTCTACCTGTTTATTAGCGAGTTGGGTATGAGTTTAGGATCTTGACATGATTAGTTAAACGGGTCGGGTCCGGGTCTAGGGGTTTTGGACACGACACGAAACTAGACCCGACACGAACCCGACACAACACAACTCATTGCCACCTCTAGCTGCCACTTGGGCCGGCCAACCCAAACCCAACCCGACTTTGGGCGGGTTAACCCGAACCCACCTCGCACAACCCGGCCAACCCGACGGGTTGGGCTTGGGCTAAGTTTAAACAACAGAAATTTTTGAGAAACGGAATGAAAGATATTAATATTTTAATAAACGGACCAAAAGTTAATTATTTGTCAAAAACGGACTATTACGCCATCTCAAATGGCGTAAAGTCTTTACGCTATTTGAGATGGCGTAAAACTTTTCAGCTTTTTCCAAATACCGACAATACCCTCTATTACGCCATCTCAGTTGGCGTAAAGAGCTAATACCGATAATACCCTCCTATTACGCCAACTGAGTTGGCGTAAAGAACAATACCGATAATACCCTCCTATTACGCCAACTCAGTTGGCGTAAATCCCACAAGTATATATCCCTCCTTTTACGCCACTTGCTCTCACTTGGCGTAAAACAGTCTCTCTCCTCTCCTCTCCCTTTCCTCTCCTCTCCTTCTGGTCTCTCTGGGGGGTGTTCGGGTGAGGGCATCAGGCCACAGGGCTGTTCGGGTGAGGGCATCAGGCCACAGGCCAGACCACTGAGGTGTTCGGTGAGGGCATCAGGCCACTGCAGTGTGCACCCCTGGGCTGAGGTGCTTCTGGTTTCTCTGGGGGGGTGTTCGGGTGAGGTGAGAGCATCAGGCCACGTTCGGGTGAGGGCATCAGGCCACAGGCCACTAAGGTGTTCGGTGAAGGCATCAGGCCACTGCAGTGTGCACAGGGGCTGAGGTGTTCGGTTGTTTGGCCCACTAAGATGTTCGGCCCAGTGAGGTGTTCGGCCCACTGAGGTGTTTGGGTGTGAGGTGTTCGGGTGTGAGGTGTTCGGCCCATTGAGGTGTTCGGGCCACAGGGCACTGTGGGGCACAGTCTGTGCTGTGGGACTGAGGTGTGGGGTTTGGGGTGTTCGGCAGTCTTTGAAATCATTTTCTATTTTCCGTGGGCTGAAATGGAGCGAAATGATGGACGATTTCCGGGAGGTCCGACCACAGATCAAGTGCTTCTCTCACGAACTAGACATCGTGCTACTACCGTATTTGAGCATGCTGAGGTACGTTTTAAATTTTATATTCAAGCATACTGCAGTATTCAAATTAATTAATATTAAAAAAAAATTAATTAAAATTTTTATATTAGATCGACTATCACGACATTCGTTCCCGTTATCACGGGAATCTTTTGGACGAGTGGGAGTTGTTCGGCTCCCGTACTCAGTTAGTGGAGCAGGCCGGGTTCGGTTGGTTCAGCCGTATCCAATGGTTGAACACCGACCTGCATCTCTGCTACGCACTAGCTGAGCGTTGGTGGCCGGCTACTCACACATTCCATTTTTCATTCGGAGAGATGTCGATCACGTTGCAGGATACTCAACAGATTATAGGGTTGGCCATTACCGGCCGTCCTGTGACTGTACCTCCTGGCACCCCGTCGTTTGACTACCGTCAGCTGATCTACGACAGCTTAGGAGCTGTACCGCCTCCGCCATCACAGGGGGAGCGGTACATCCAGCTTAGCTGGCTTCGTACTCAGTTTGGACCGGCACCTCCAGAGCTGGTACACCCTGAGACGGTAAGTTTTTTATTTATTAATTGTATTCAATACATGTTAATATTCGTACATAATGACATGCTAATAATGCATTTTTGGTATTTAAGGTATTGAGGTACACACGTGCGTACTTGTTGGCACTGTGTGGCTTATGTCTGTTTCCAGATGCAACTGGCAATCTTGTGCATGCCAGTTATCTATTTCTTTTTCAGGATTTGACCATTACTTCCCAGTATGCCTGGGGTGCAGCCGTTATGGCATTTTTATACTCTGGCCTAAGCCGTTTTGCGATGGGTGTTGCACACCAGCTAGTGGGTTGCACCCCCTTACTGCAGGTAAAGAAGATAAATTGTTCAATTTTTTATATTTTATTTGAATTGTTTAAAATCTTATATATTTATTGTATTGTTTTAGGTTTGGGCCCATGAGTACCTACTTGTAGGGCGGCCGGTACGTTTTGACCTTCCCGAGGGCACCCGACCCTTTCCTAGAGCTTTGAGGTGGGTCCTTCCGTACCGGCAGTACGAGTCTGACCCCCACCACAGCATCCCGTTGTACCGGATGATGCTGGATTTACTGACTGGGAGTGAGGTAAGTTCATTAAACATTAACATTAGATATTTTAGTAGGTTAGTCATAATTTAATATTGATTATCTTATTAAACAATACAATATATGTTTTAGGTCACCTGGTTCCCTCACTTTCCGCTTGAGCCGGATGTTCCACTTTTTTTACGGGAGGCTTGGGAAGCGAGTTGGGCGTGTCACCGGTCTTGTGTGATCCATATGGCGCTTGCGCTATATCATCCACTAGATCGGTGTTTACGTCAGTACGCCAGATGCCAGCCCATCCTTGTTACACCTCCTTCGTGGGCTTCTAGCGACAGAGGCTTGAGTGTGGGACACGTTGCCCTCCAGGCGTGGGAGCAGTGGTTGGTTGCCTACAGAGTTGAGTTAGCCCCGTTTCTCTGCTTGGACTCTCACGGTAAGATATTATTAATTTAATATGTGGTTATGTTTATTGCGTACAGAGTTAAATTCTTAGTATGTGCTTATATGTGTATTTTGTATATGTTTCAGACGGGTGTCCGACACTGGAGTACCGTCAGTGGTTTGGTATTCCGCGGATCTACAATCCACGGACGCGCTACTTGGAGCCACGTTTTCTCCCCCAAGGATACGGGGACCGGTTTTTTCACCAGTACACCCTCAGATGTTTTCAGGCGGTAAGTTTAATATTTACATAAAGTAAATTTATCATAAGTGCTCTTTTATATATAATTATAAAATTATATAAATAAATTTTATATTA
>CANTAL010000443.1:47500-87500 GCA_947650365.1 Chamaelirium japonicum | reverse complement strand
CGACAACTGAATATGCTATTGGAAACATCCCACCGTTAGGATCATGGGAAATAGCAGTAAGCATTATACCTTGATATTTTCCTTTTAAAAATGTACCATCTATAGCTATAATCGGCAAACATCCATTTTTAAAACCAGTTATACAAGAATTAAAAGCAATAAAAACTCTTTGAAAACTATTATTATCATTAGTTTTAATTATAGCAAAACTACCAGGATTTGTTTCAAAAATAGTTAAACAATAATGGTCTAGATTCATATATAATTCTACATCACAACCATGGATTTCTATATTAGCTTTTTCCTTAGCTTTCCAAGCTTTATTATAAGATACAGATACACCATAATCATGAAGCATATCTTTTATTATAGAAAATGGAGGATAGTTCGGATTATTTGCTAAACGAGTTACAATCATAGATTTAATCCATTCAGAAGTAGCTTGAGGATGATTTCTTGGCACTATCTTACCTGTACATGTATGAGTCAAATTATATGTCATAATGCCAAAGGTATCACCATCACAAGTTTTTTTTGCATAAATACGCTATGTACATTCTGGCATATCACATTTTACCGCAATTCTACTTTTATTATTGCAATCATATGCTAAAGTAATTTTTTTTTTAATTGCAATATCAATCATGGCTTTTCTAAATAATTTTGCCGATGAATAGGTTTTATCAATGTAAATCTCGTTATCATCCGAAGATGATGAACTAGACTCACTAATCTCTAAATCCATATCACTATCAGAGGTAATCGGTGCTGGAGCTGATACTAGTGTTGATACCGGTATTAGTGTCGGTACCGGTATAATAGATGAGGGTTGACTAATATTATCAAGCATATCATGGTCATTTGCTGGTGGTGCCGATGAACTAGGGTCATCGGCATTAACATAATATGATTGATAATTAATATTTACATTGCTACTTGGGGGATAATCTATAAATATAGTTAGCCTAGTACCACGAGAAATGTTATCTTGTAATATCCATTCCCAATTATCATTATCATAAATTTCAATTAGATATGACTATGATTGATTAACTATACAAGCTGACCTTAGTACGAAACCGGGAGGAATGTTGCAACGAGCCGCTATCTCGTGTTGCACTTGTACTAACGTTGAACCCAGTTAAATAAAAATGACCCTTGTATTTCCTCCAACGTAGCTATCAATCTCACACCGACCTCCGTAGCGACAAATTATTGGAATCATTGTCGTCATCTAATGTAAATGAAAGAATGTAAAATTGAGTGCAGAGGGGGAGAGTTTGAGAGTTTAGGGAGAAAGAGCAGAGAGGTGAGGAAAGAGATGATGAGAGAATGAGGGAGTGAGCAGAAAAAGATGATGAGAGAATGAGGGAGTGAGCAGAAAGATGAGGAGAGCGAGAATTGAGCCATAAATTTTATAAGGACAGAAAGAAATAGCCGTTAGGAAGATGAGAATAAAAAAAAAATAGTTTAGTAGGCAACGGTTAAAAAAATAGCCGTTAGAGGAGAATAAAAAAAATAGCCGTTAGATGGATAGAAGAGAATAAAAAAAATAGCCGTTAAATTGATAGAATAATAATAAAAAAAAAGAAAATTAATTTACGCCATCTGAGATGGCGTATAGCCGTTAGAGGAGAATAAAAAATGAAAAAAAAATTTACACCATTGTTCTTTACGCCAACTGAGATGGCGTAATAGGGGGTATTGTCGGTATTTGAAAGATTTGTTCTTTACGCCAACTGAGATGGCGTAATAGGGGGTATTGTCGGTATTTGGAAAAAGCTGAAAAGTTTTACGCCATCTCAAATGGCGTAAAGACTTTACGGCATTTGAGATGGCATAATAGTCCGTTTTTGACAAATAATTAACTTTTGGTCCGTTTATTAAAATATTAATATCTTTCATTCCGTTTCTCAAAAATTTCTGTTTAAACAAACATTGGGTTGGGTTGGGGGTACAAAAGACGCTGAGCAGGGGCTTTGGGGTTTGGGGTACAAAAAAAAGGGCATTGTTGGTATTAAAGGATTGTTGAGTAAGTTATTGAGAAACGCTAGGGATACGGGGGCTAATTACAGATTTTTGGGGTATGAATAAAATTTCCCTAATCAAAAGCATATTTTCGATAATAGCTAGTCATTTTAACTATCTAACACCAAAAGGGCTCTATTTTCCCCCAAGTACAAACTCTATCCAAAATATCCCCTCCAAGAATAACAACCACAAAATAACAAAAATAAATCACGATATTATAGCAGCTATGGGGAATTCTTTTGCTATGTAAGGATTCCTGCCAATAATCAATTGAATTGAATGTTGTTGAACTATAGCATATATATTATAGAGTAGAGAGTGGAGAGTTGACACAGTAGTTTGGTATTGAAGTTCGGTTGAAATCTATGTCTCCGTGTGATAAAGTGCTACCTCGAATCCACCATCTGAGAAAAAAGTAGAGTTATTCTTGACAGGCTGATGAGTGTTGTACAAGTAGACAGAGAGTAAGATGGGTGAGAGAATAAGATCGGGACGATGAAGTTCCAATTCCACTATGTTCTTGGGGAGTTGTTTCCATAAACATATATGTTCTTTGTCCGAGCTATGCAACTCTGGAATCAAAAGAATGATCTTTGTTTCTGGAATTCGAATATGTCGGGTCTGTTATTTATAGAGGTCGAAAGCTGCCAGTTCTGGGGCGGTTTCTACAAACGGGGTCACCAAGCCCCGAATTGTATTTGTGGGCCCCTCGGGGACTGCCAAACCCTGAGTTGGCCTTGTGGATCCTGTGTAGCCTGCTAGGCCCCTAGCTTTTTTCTTGTGAGCCCCACTTGAATTGTTGAGCCTCGAGCTATCCTCACAGGGCCCACTTGAACTGTTGGGCCCCCGAGCTGTTATTGTAGGCCCTACTTGGGCTGTCTACTGTGGGCCTGTGAATGCCTTGGTCAGATTTTGCACCTAGAGCAGCTGCAGCACCACAAATTTCTTTTTGTTGTTTTGTGGCTGAGGTAGCAGGTTTTCACATGGGCGAGTCCCACTGATTTGGCAAATGGATTCTACTAGCCAAATATAGCTAGTGGGATGGCTAGTCTTTTGGAGGGTTATTTTATGGATTTGGCTAGCTATTTAGATGAAGGAGGGGAGATAGCTAGTCTAGATGCTGGGGCTTAAATGTTAGTACATCACTAATTAACCTGTTAGTGCACCAGCACAAGATAGACTTAGGATCAAAACTCGCCACAAATAGCGAGAGAAATGCCCCGATTTTTAATAGGTAATGTGTGTTAAGTCCCTGAAAACAGTTTCGATTTGAGATAAGAATACTTAATGTTTACCATTAACGTTAAGTCTCTCTAGGTGGAGATTAATTAAAAATAAATCATAACAGGAACTAATAGTTAATAAAAACATATAGTAAATGATTAATTAATTTAGCCTACATAAATTAGTTCCTGCGAGAGTATGCCCGAGTAGGTTGTTGCTCAAGGTGTACCTAGATCGTCCAATCTTTTACTTTACACCCAGTCACGACAGGTGCATTGCACCCATTGCTTTTTACATTCAATATGATGATCATGATGCATCACTAATAAAATGTGAATGGTCAAGATTCATCTGATCTATACTTTACACCTAACCATGACGGGTGCCTTGCATCCATACCTTTGTTACATTAATCAATCCGAAGGTCGAGATGCATCCGTAATAATAAAGAAGCGATAAAGATGTATCTTATTTGTTCTTTACACCCAGCCACGATTAGTGCATCACATCCATACCGTTTTTACATTCAATGTGATGGTCGAGTGGATGGCAATAAATATAAATTTGATGAGTTTTTGGTTGAAGGAAAGTTTTATCATTTGGAGGGAAGAAAAGGTCTAATTGTGGTTGGGATAAGAAGATGTGCTTTACTCGGATCGATCACTAAGTCCTCACCCCCTAACTTCTTCTCTTCCTCCTCATTTCTTCACATGTGACAGTCGCTTCCGACTGACATGGTTGTTGACTGCTCCTGACCGACATGGTGTGGTCCTTGTTAGCAACTGACAAACATGTCGGTCGAGAGAGACATGCACATCTGCAGGGAGGAGGAAGGGGAGGGGGGAGGCAATATCGTTAGTGGGCTGAATTATCATAATGGGGGCAATAGTTAAAAAATCAAAACAGCTATGGGCTGTGTGAATGCTATTAGGGGTACTAGTAATTTTGTGGGTGGAAATAGTAACATTGTTTTTTTAATGGTGAGACAAGATACATGCCATGAAATACCATAGGCAGCTCATGCATAAATATGCTACCCCCCATCTTTTGCCAAAGTCAGCCTCCTTCTAAAAGCCACCCCCTCCTTTTGCCTCTATTGTGCATGTGCAAACCACTTCACGTTGCCGCCAACTGTCTCCGCCCTTGGCAACCTACCATCGTTGGACCTTCTCCTTCTTCCTCCTCCTTTTTCTTCTCATTATTTTTCCTCTTCCTCTTTTCCTCCTCCTCCCTTTGGAAATTGTGACACTTGACCACACCAGACCTATTGCACCTTATGTGCATTTGACCATGGAGGTTGAATCAATGGCGAATGCACAGAAGGTGGATTCGGTCTGGTGTGGTCGAGTGCCATGATTTCTAGGGGGAGGAGGAGGTAGAAGAAGGGGAGGAAAAATAGGAGGGAAAAGAGGTAAGAAGGAGGAGGGAGGAGGAAAGCAAAGGGAGGAGGAGGGAGGAAACTGCGATGATCGGTAGCCGGTGGTGACGGCCCTGCATATGGCTAGTGACCGGCATTAGTGGGTGTGGGTTGCCTTTGAACTATTTTTACAAGGACATATATTTTTTTGGGGTTTTTAGTAATACCCCCTGACAAATATTGATATCATGAATAACCCTCTCGCTTTTAAAGTTTTATTAATAATTCCCCAACATTTCTCAATTTTTGCAAAAACACTTATATGCACAACTTTATGACCATTTTACCCTTGGACGACTCGATCTTTGTACATGTTAGTGCCCATGCAGGTCATCGTCATCCTCATCTTGTTGCCTCCCCTGATAACGATGGTGTGCACGAGCTTCGATCACAACCAAGGATAAAAAGTTATAAAGTTGTGCATATAAGTGTTTTTTACAAAAATCAATATTGGTGAGGGTTTATTTATAAAAGTTAAAAAGTGAAGAGGTTGTTTGCACTATCAATATTTTGTTAGAGGGTGTATGCAAAAATATTTTTTTATTTTTTATTGGTAAGCCTGAACTTGTTGGGTCTATATACACAATACAGCCCACGAAGTACAAAATATAGCTAATTTCAAAATATAACTTATACAAAAGGCTTACCAAAGGCTTTATATAAAACGAATATAGCTTATACAAAAGGTTTTATAAGGGGGAAGTTTGACATAAGTCCTTTTTAAGAGATGACTTTTAGTTGCAGGACATGCTTATTACAAAATATAGCTCAAGTCCCTCTCGACTAGGGGAGGCAATCGGTCATGTCGGGTTGGGTTCGTGTCGTGTCCAGTCTCAAGTCATGTCCAAAACCCCTAGACCTGGACCCGACCCGTTTTAACTAATCGTGTCTAGATCCTAAACCCGTACCTGACCCGTTTATAAACGAGTAGACCCGATAAGACCCATTTACCACACGGGTCTATTCAGTTGACCCGATCCGACCCAATCTGACTCGATCCGATAGACCTGCTGATACTATATAATACATTATCGGATTGCGGGTAGACCCGACCCGACATGACCCATTGAATTTTAAAAGGGTCTTACTGGGTCTATTGTGTCCAGACCCTAAACTCGAACTCGACCCGTTTATTAAACGGGTAACGGGTCTATCGTGTCGACCCATTTACGTCCCGAACCCGTTTAACCCTGACCTAGACCCTCTAACTTCGTGTCAGGTCTGCCGTGTCGGGTCCAAAATTGCCAGCCCTACTCTCGACGAATGTGTATCCTTTCTGAAACGAATATTTACTCTTTATGAGGGTGAATGTATAATTTTAGGGACCTCGGTTAATATAGCCAATTATGGTGTCCTGCGGCTAATATTACAAAATAGTGAAGGACCCATACCTAATTTACCGTTTTATAAGTGTGACTGGACCCACCGAGTCCAATTTAGGGTTTTGCACGAGCGATATAATACGCCCTTTCCCTCTTCTCCGAAACCTCCGTTGTCCCGCTCTTTCGTTCTCCAGAATCGAGAACGGGTGACGGCGAGCGATCACGCAGCTGTAAGATCCCACGTAACCCTCCCTTCTTTTTCATTTCAGTTTCGATCCCTTTCTTGCTATCTCTTTTGTTATGTCGATCAATCAGATCTTGCTTCACTTCGGATTTTTTTTTTCTTCAAAAATTTCTGCTTTACCGACTGAAACCCTAGTTTTTTGGGTTTGGATGCGCTTCTGCAAACCGTGACGGCGTGATGTGTTTTCCGATGGGCAGACGTTCAGCCCGGCCGCCCGTACGAGAACGAGCGGCTGGACCCATTTACTACAAAATTACTGAAATATGTCTTTTTTTTCCGGTTCCGATATAGAAATTGTCATCACGAAACGTTTTCGGACCGACATTTTACTGTAATTGGACATGAGTCTTTTTTTCGGACAATTTCATTGAAAAATTTCATCTTTTTTAGTAAAAGATCATATCTTTTGAAGAGCATCTCCAACCGGTTATTAAACTCCAAAATAGAACCCCGGGCAACTCCAACCGGGCTCCAAAACAACTGTAGCCCGGGTCCTATTTTAGAGCTGGGCTCTAAGAGCATCTCCAACCGGACTCTCTATTTTAGAGCCCCCGGATCATTATTTTAGTGATAAAGTATTTAGAGCCCGGACCATTCCAACCCGGTGTCTCCAAAAGAGAATCTTTTAGGATTTTTTATATTATTATTATTTTTATTTATCCCATTTAGACCATTGACAAATGAGAAATGATAAGACAAAAGTGCTACAGTTGTTTTGGTGCCCAGCTTTTGGTCTCCATATATAGAGCTCGGCTCTAAAATGGAGCCCGGGCTACACTTTTTTTGGAGTCCGTTTGGAGTTGTCCGGGGATCTATTTTGGAGTTTTAGATCCCGGTTGTTGATGCTCTAAATATGGAGATCGAAAGCTAGGCTCTAAAAAAATTGTAACACTTTTGTCGTATCATTTTTTATTTGTCATTGGTCCAAATGGGATAAATAAAAAATAATTAATATATAAAATCATAAAGATTCTTTTTTAGAGACATCAGGTTGGAATGCACCGGACTCTAAATAATACTTTATCAATAAAATAAAGATCTCGGGGCTCTATTTGTTAGAGATGCTTTAAGCGAAGGGTTTCATATTTTTCACCATTTCCTATTTTTTTCATAACAAAGCGATATTTGACTGAAAGCAATCATAATTTGACAGAAACCCAATACATTTCCACAAAAATCTTTCCTCTAAAAAATAAAAAATTTGCCCTCAAATGATTGAAATTCGACAAATTTTCTTTTTTTGATTGGCTGAAATTAACATTTGAAACCTTGCTTTAGAATGGGATGGCCAATTTTATTATGACAAAAGTGTCTTATCTATATCTATTATCCTATAGTCACGTAAGGTAATTGTATCTTATTCTGATACGGGAAAAAGAGGATTCGACAAAATTTAGTTTGACTGCAAAGTTCAATGATGTCTACATTTGATCTGAAATTACATATGAATATGGGGTCTTAAATGATCTTCAAGAACATGTTGCTTAAGTCCATCCACCATGCCAGGGTGCTCTTCAGACAGCGTTGCATCAAGTATTTCCACCACTTTATGTACTCATTTAGGGCGTGTTTTTTTCATTTCTCCCCACTTAAGGAAATGGAAATGATTTTCACCGACGTATATTTTCGTCGATTTTGATTTCCACTCACTTTAACTTATGCATTCTTTTGGATCAAGGAAATTAAGTGAGGAAATCAAGTGGAGGAATCTTCTCCGCTTGGCCTCGGATCGCCCGATCTTTTTCTTTTTGCTTTGGAAGGATATCAAATCCACCGGATTTATTTCTACAGGTGGATTTATTTCCACCCACTTAAGGCATTAAAGAACATGGAAAACGAACCCATTTCGATAGGTGGATTCATTTCCTTGTGCTATTCTCTTCTAAAATTATCCTAAATCCATGATTCATTCGATAGTTGTGAATTTTTTTTGTTTTAGTGTTTATATATGATGAAACTCGTCTTAGACATTCTAAGCACTGTTTTTTAATTTAAAAGAATGGCAATGCGATGAGAGCAAGTTTCTATAACTCACGACGATCGTTTGAGATACTTAATGGTTTCTAGATTGATGTAATATTTATTTTGATGGCCTTTATGATTTCCATTGACGTATTTTTTCATTTCCACTCACTTTAACTTATACGTTCGTTTGAATCAAGTGAAGATGAATTGACCCTTGGGAAGGATTTCATTCTTGTAGGTGGAATCATTCCCACCCGCATAAGGGGTTATAAGTACAATGCAAATGAGCCCATTTCAGCAGGTGGATCCATTTGACTGTGCCATTATCTCTTCTAAAATATCCTAAAATAGTTATTTTTGATTCTCGCAGTATCATTTGATAGTTACGAGAATATTTTTTTTTAGTGTTTATATATGATGGCCCTTGTCCTAGACATTCTAAGCACTTTTTTTATTTATTTAAAAGAATGACTTTGTGATGAGAGCAAGTTTGTATAACTCACGACGGTCATCTGAGACACATGGGAAGAAGAATTGACCCTTGGGAAGGATTTCATTTTTGTAGGTGGATTCGTTTTCACCTGCTTAAGGGGATAAAAAACAATGCAAATGAGCCCATTTCAGCAGGTGGATCCATTTGATTATGCCATTATGTCTACTAAAATACAGTGTAGTCAAGGCGATGCCTAAGCGATTTGGCCTGCCTAGGCGAGGCGAGACCTAGGTGATAAAAATTAAATATATTAAATAAATATAAGTCATATATATATATACATAAGTAATTTATAGTTTTATACATAATAAAATTTAATTTATAGAGATAGATATGGTCGAAATAATAATATTTGATAATGGGTAGTGTTGTCAAGGTACCACTAGAGCCTGAGGCGCAAGGTACCGCTGGAGCCTGAGGCGCAAGGATTAAATAAGGCGCGCGCCTTAGTGTGTAAGGCGCAAATATATATATATATATATATATATATTTCTTAAAAAAATTAATAATAATTGTAAAAAAATCTAAAATTTATAAAAAATTTATATTTTATGAAAAAAAGAGAAATATGATCACTATTCAATTAACTCATTAGAGTCATTACTAGTGGCCATCAAATGAACAATTTGAGTGAAAATAATAATTCACAAGTTATTATGCAACATGCCAACATCATATTCATAAGTTAAATGCATACAATACTCATAAGTGATAACTGATAAATGAGAACTCATAAACAATGTTGAGTAACAGAACGAAAGAGTTTGAATCTAAGGAGAGTTGGGCTCTTTTATTCAAACAAAAGAGAATCGAAAGAAAAAAACCAAAACAAAAAAAAAAACCAAAAAACTGAAAAAAAAAAAAAAAAAACTAGATAAAAACCGAAACTTGAAGACCCAAACCCAAAATGCATCAAGGCCCGCGCCTCTGTTGCCCTGCATCTTGCGCCAAAGGGGCTAAAGGCGCCTAAGGCGCGCGCCTTACTGCACGCGCCTCGTCAGAATGTGCCTGAAGCACATACCTTCGCCCGAGGCGCGCGCCTTACTGCGCCTTGACAACACTGATAATGGGTATGATCCAGAGCATATGGTAAGCTACATGACCATTATTATTACAACAAATAGGAATCACGTGTCAACCACAATGATTATACGTTGTAAATATTAATTGCATATCAACAAGAGCAACATAACCTTGTTATACTCATAAATTTAAGCAAATATCATAAGCATAAATATAACCATATTAGGTAATCTATTATTTTTTGGAATATTTCACAACCACGTATCCCAAAAAAAACAATTAAAACTACTCATCTAAATCACCTAACCATCTGCATCATCGTCACTCTTATATAAATAATTCTTATATGCCTCTTTCGAGTTTCGACTTTTTTCTCTTCAAACCCTAAGAACATGGACACAATAGTTTTTTTCCCATTAATGATGGCATAGTGTTGGCCATTTATAAAGCAACATGCACCTATAAAACCAAGTACGATTTAAGAAAACTCAATTTGAACCCGACTAATTAAAAAAAAAAAACAATTACAAAAGTAGGTGCCTAGGCGGCGCCTATAGCCAAGCGCCTAGGCGGCTGCCTAAACTCCACCCGCCTAGCCACTGCCTAGGCGATCAGAGCTCCAAAACGCGTAGGCGATGGCCTAGGCGGCGACGCCTAGACTACATTGCTAAAATATCCTAAAATAGTTATTCTTGCTTCTGCATTATTCATTCGATAGTTCGAGAATGTTTTTTTTAGTATTTATATATGTTGGTACTTGTTCTAGACATTCTAAGCACTTTCTCTTTTTTTATTTAAAACAAATGGCCATGTGATGAGAGCAAGTTTGTATAACTCACGACGGTCATCTGAGACACTTAATGCTGTCTAGATTGATGTAATATTTATTCTGATGGCCTTTTTGTTTTACATTGACTTATATTTTCTTTGATTTTTATTTCCACTCACTTTAACTTGTGCTTTCTTTTGAATCAAGTGAAGAGAAATTGGCCCTTGGGATGGATTTTATTTGTGTAGGTGGATTCATTTCCACTTGCTTAAGGGGTTAAAAACAATGCAAATGAGCCCACATCAGCTGGTGGTTCCATTTGACTATGCCATTATCTCTTCTAAAATATCCTAAAATAGTTATTCTTGGTTCCGACATTATTCATTCGATAGTTACGAGAATGTTCTTTTTAGTGTTTATATATGATGGCACTTGTTCTAGACTTTCTAAGCACTTTCTCTTTTTTTATTTAAAACTCATGGCCATGTGATGAGAACAGGTTTTTATAACTCACGACGGTCATCTGAGACACTAGCTGCTGTCTAGATTGATGTAATATTTATTCTGATGGCTTTTATGATTTCCATGGACTTATATTTTCATTGATATTCATTTTCACTCACTTTAACTTATGCGTTATTTTGATTTAAGTGAAGAGGAATTGGCCCTTGGGATGGATTTTATTTGTGTAGGTGGATTCGTTTCCACTTGCTTAAGGGGTTAGAAAACAATGCAAATAAGCCCATTTCAGCAGGTGGATCCATTTGAATATGCCATTTTGTCTTCTAAAATATCCTAAAATAGTTATTCTTGCTTCCTGCATTATTCATTCGATAGTTACGAGAATGTTTTTTTTAGTGTTTATATATGTTGGCACTTGTTCTAGACATTCTAATCACTTTCTCTTTTTTTATTTAAAACAAATGGCCATGTGATGAGACCAAGTTTGTATAACTCATGACGGTCATCTGAGACACTTAATGCTGTCTAGATTGATGTAATATTTATTCTGATGGCCTTTTTGTTTTCCATTGGCTTATTTTTTCTTTGATTTTTATTTCAACTCACTTTAACTTGTGCTTTCTTTTGAATCAAGTGAAGAGGAATTGATCCTTGGGATGGATTTTATTTGTGTAGGTGGATTCGTTTCCACTTGCTTAAGTGGTTAAAAACAATGCAAATGAGCCCACATCAGCAGGTGGTTCCATTTGACTATGCCATTATCTCTTCTAAAATATACTAAAATAGTTATTCTTGCTTCCCTCAATATTCATTCGATAGTTATGATACTCTTTTTTTTAGTGTTTATATATGATGGCACTTGTCCTAGACACATTCTAAGCACTTTCTCTTTTTATTTAAAAGAATCGCCATGTGGTGAGAGCAAGTTTGTATAACTTAGGGTGGTCATCTGAGACACTTACTGCTGTCTAGATTGATGTAATATTTATTCTGATGGCCTTTATGATTTCTATTTACTTATATTTTCATTGATTTTCATTTTCACTCACTTTAACTTATGCGTTATTTTGATTCAAGTGAAGAGGAATTGACCCTTGGGAAGTATTTCATTTCTGTAAGTGGATTCGTTTTCACCTGCTTAAGGGGTTTAAAAACAGTGCAAATGAGCCCATTTCAGCAAGTGAATCCATTTGATTATGCCATTGTCTCTTCTAAAGTATCCTAAAATAGTTATTATGGTTTCCTGCATTATTCATTTGATAGTGACAAGAATATTTTTTTTAGTGTATATATATGATGGCACTTGTTCTAGACATTCTATGCACTTTCTCTTTTTTTATTTAAAACAAATGGCCATGTGATGAGAGCAAGTTTGTATAACTCATGACGGTCATCTGAGACACTTAATGCTGTCTAGATTGATGTAATATTTATTCTGATGGTCTTTTTGTTTTCCACTGACTTATATTTTCATTAATTTTCATTTCCACTCACTTTAACTTATGCGTTATTTTGAATTAAGTGAAGAGTAATTGACCCTTGTTTTCACCCGCTTAAGGGGTTAAAGAACTATGCAAATGAGCCTACTTCAGCAGGTTGATCCATTTGACCTTGCCATTATCTCTTCTAAATATCTTGAAATAGTTATTCTTGCTTCCTGCAGTATTCATTCAATAGTTACGAGAATGTTTTTTTTTAGTGTTTATTAATGTTTTCAGAGGCGTAAGCGTAAGGCGGGGCATTTTGCCTACCGTGAGGCCGGGTGTAAGCCCTTGGGCGTGGAGTGTAAGCCACACGAATTTTGAATTTTAATTTAAAATATATAATAATATTAAAAAGTAGTATAAAAAATAGTGAATAACATATAAAATTCAAATATATTTATAAACACACATACTAGGCAATGTAGGCATTACAAAAAAGATAATTTGAAACAACATTGTCATTTTCTTTCATGATATATCTATGGTCTACCAAAATGTAAAATATGTAGTATCCAATATCCATACCACCTAAATTCAAAAAGTTATAGTTGAAAAAAAAACTTCTTCAAAAACTCTTAACATATCACATAATCACATCAACCCATTCTTATTAATATCACCATCTTCATCTAATTGGTATGTCGGGAAAGCTTCCATCACGGACTCCCCCAAAATCCTCCACATCTACCTTGATTGGGGTCAAATGACTGCTTTGCCTTTACCTCTAATTTTACATACATAAGTGAAAGTTAAGATTTAGAATTTGGGGACAATCTGCTGATATAAAGGTGCCCTTCTAATACTTCCATCCATATGTAAAAGTTGACTTTAAAATTTATGGGACTAATTGTTGATAAAAGGGTGCCCCTTGGTTTAGTTTTTGGGTTAAGTTAGTGTTTGTTTATATACAAGCCACTCCATCTAGTTGTACACCCAACCAGATGTGGCGCAAAAGACGCACACTGGGTACTTCGGGCATGCACCCAACCAGTTAGGCGTAAGCCCAGATGGAGTCTTTCCCCATATTGCTCGCCCTAGAGCGTTTTAGGTGCTCCTCACCCTGGGGCTTGCCTTGGGTGGGGTTTTTAAAACACTGGTGTTTATATGTGATGGCACTCCTAGACATTCTAAGCACTCTCTCCTTTTTAATTTAAAAGAATGGCCATGTGATGAGAGCAAGTTTGTATAACTCGCGACGGTCATCTGAGACACTTAAGGCTATCTAGATTGATGTAATATTTACTTTGGCGGCCTTTGTAATTTCCACTGACTTATATTTCCATTGATTTCATTTCCACTCACTTATGCGTTCTTTTGAATCAAGTGAAGAGGAATCCACCCTTGGGAAGGATTTGATTTCTGCAAGTAGATTCGTTTTTACCCATTTAAGGGGTTAAAGAACATTAGAAATGAACCAATTTCAGCTGGTGGATTCATTTCACTGTGATATTATCTCCTCTAGAATTATCATAAAATATTTTTTCTTGTTTCCCGCAGGATTCATTCGATAGTTACAAGTATGGTTCAAAATTTCACTAAATATTTCGATTTGTTCACCCTCGAAATGAAATGAGGCGGACAAAAATATTCCAAAATATATCGGAAAATTTCTAAATTTTCCCTAAACCCTAAACACAAAACCCTTAGAGTAGATCATTTGTCTTCTACGATGTGATTTTTTTTTCGAAAACTGTTTTGAGGTGTTAGATTTGCTATCCAACACCATTTGGGGAGCTCAATTCAATGGAATTACTTCCAAACGTTTGTTCGACATGATCGAAATGTTCGTCTTCAACTGTTTTGAAAATGGTAACTTGTAGGTTCCCTTCAATTAATTCCCTTCTGTTATTTAATTGATAATATGATTGTGTAAGAACATCAAATGCCTCGGGATTTTCAATATTTGATATTCTTACACCGCCACCGGATTTGTGGATAAATTATTAAATTTGATCAGATCTACCTTTCAAAAATTTGGAAGTTCTTGAAGAAAAAAAAAAGTCAGCCTTAATAGTGATGAAATCACTTGAATTTTGGATATAGTGTAGACCTTAGACCGTCATGTTATGTATCTGTACAACATGCATTTAAATACATGCTATATGGAGCTCCATACCCTTAGATAGTGTTGATATAGTGTTCTAAAGTATGCATCTATACTTGATTTATGCTTGTTACGAGTTTTGTTAAAAGGCTTATTATCAATTTAATATTTATATTTCTATCCTTTCTATAAAACTGTAATGGTTCCACACTGTCGAAATATTTTCACGCAATATTTTCTTATTTTGCAGTGCCAAAATATTGGTCGAAATCAAAATATTTGAACCTTGGTCACGGGAATGTTTTGTTTAGTGTTTATATATTATGGCACTCGTCTATACATTCTAAGCACTTTCTCTTTTTTATTTAAAAGAATTGCCATGTGATGAGAGCAAGTTTCTATAACTCATGACGGTCGTCTGAGACACTTAATGCTGTCTTGATTGATGTAATATATACTCTGATGGCCTTTTTTTTTTTTATTTCCACTGATTTATATTCCATTGATTTTAATTTCCACACTACTCGTGCGTTTTTTTTAATCAATTGTAGAGGAATCAACTCCTGGGAAGGATTTGATTTCTGCATGTGGATTCGTTTCCACCCACTTAGGGGTTAAAAACAGTGGAAATAAACCCATTTCAGCAGGTGGATTCATTTAACTGTGCTATTTCTATTCTATAATTATCTTAGAATGCCTTTTCTTTCTTCAATAGTTAAGACTTGAGGATAATTTTTTTTTAAGTGTTCGTATATGATGACACTCGTCTGGGACATTCTAAGCACTTTCTCTTTTTCGATTTAAACGAATGGCCATGTGATGAGATCAAGTTTCTATAATTCATGAAGGTCTTCTGACACACTTAATGCTGTCTAGATTGATGTACTATTTAATCTGATGGCCTTTCCCCTTGTACTCTTTCCGATGATTTTGTTGATACAAAATCCTCTCCTTCTCTTTTTGTGGGTATTTCAATGTTTTTTCATGATTCGGATTAAAACATTTCTTATATTGATTCTAAAAATCTCCATTGGTTCTCCACGGTTCAATCACAATTTTGTATGTAGTCATATATATAAAAATCTCTGTCCATTTTTGTTTCCTGTTATATGGTTCTAAGAGGAAGAAATTTTAAACCTTTTTTTTTTTATAGGGTAAGGCCATATGATCAGTATGTTTATCTGTCCTTGTCAAGCTATACCTAATTTCTGGTGTATATAATTAACCACATATCATTTTGGCTTCATTTCTAGGTTTTTTGTTATTTTTTTTTTATCCCTTGCATTTTTGTTTCACAACCATGACCAATGATCCTTTGCTAAACTGTTCATAGCCAACATGACAGTAGCTGAATAGATGAGCTAGTTTGATGAGCTCTCGAATATAAGTGGTAGGTGTTTGTCTCACAGAATCACATAACTAACATGTAGAACAAATGATCTGAGACATGCAAATAGTAAAATTTGTTGTAGAGAGCTATTCCCTGTAACTGCCCCTTATGAAACTTGTTTGGGTCGGAATACCGTCCACGAGAACGGGGGTTAAGAAACTTTACTTGTTTCGGGCTAGTAGGGGTACTTAGGGCATGTTTGTATTCGATCAAAGGAAGAACTAGTGAAATAACTCCCACTAAAAATTTACTTGGCAATGTTTGTATTCACCTTTCTATATAGTAATGAAAACTCTCAAGAGTTGCTGGTCATTTACTAGTACCTATTTTACTTGGATATTTGCAAGTGAAAGGTTCAATGTTTAAAAAGGCGAAAGGCGGACCGAGGTGTTTTCCCTCAGGAGAGGCAAGGCGTAAGCCTCAAATTTTTTGGAGCCGTTTTTGTAAAAAAAATCAGAATAACTACTATTATTGAATGTATAATAATAATTGAACTAAATATGCATAATAAATCACAGTGTGTTAGAAAATATCTTATATGACACGATTGAGGACTCCATCGAACAATCTAACAATAAAATAGAAAGTCAAATTGCTCAAACACGCTTAATTCTTTAATATTTAAGATAATAATTAAAGTAACAAACAAGTAATAACAAATAATAAACTACGAATATAGAACTAACATTGTCAAGGTTAAAAAAAAAAATGATACAAATACATGAGAATGATAAAATACAAAGAAAAAAACATAGAAAAACCTTTTAGAAGATACAAGATCATGATCCATACCTCTAAACTTGAAATAAATCTATATTTCTCACTTGTAGTTGGTAGACAATTCACAAAGAAGAAGAAGACAATTTCATAATCAAATCGGAAAAGAAATAAGCACTAGATCTTGATTTTGTGTTTTTGGAGACAAGGGGTTTCAAAACCTAAAGAGATCTTATAGGGTTTAGGAGGTGTCAATGGGTGAAAAAAGGGTCCATGGGGACGATTTACATATCAAACCCTTAGTGCCCCCCACACCAAACATTGGTTTAACCCCTCCCCGCCCTATGTTTCACGCCTGGTGCAAGAGGCATACGCCTCAAACGCTTTGAGGCGCGCCTTGGACAAAGACGTACACCTCTTGATGCAGAGACGTATTCTTTTTATATGTGGCTGTTGAAGCGTGTGCCTCAAGGCAGGCGTAAGCCTCGAACGTTTTTTTAGACATTGGAAAGGTTTTATTTACTTGTAATGACTTTTGTTTTGCTTTGACTTTGCGTTAATTCCTCAGTCACGATCCTCCCATTGGGTTTTCATCTCCAATGGCGAGTATCGGCGGTGACATGCTGCAGATCTGGTCGTCAACCCCAACGTCAAGGAAGGAAATTCTTTGAAGTCAATTCTCTCTCTCTCTCTCTCTCTGACACACACAGTTCCTGATCTTATTACTGTAGGATAACACTTCGATCAGATCTGTACCATTTTGCCACCGAGAACCTCGACATCACTGATGAAGTTGCGGCTGCTATCCGGAAACATGGGTTCCATGCCTGTTGTTGTCGGCGAGGCTCTACTCTCACGGTGAAACGCGGCTGCACCAATGAGCTTGGTGTTGCAGACAAGTGGGCGGCATCGGGTTGAAAGATCCCAGTGCCTTTTGTGGTTACCACTGAATACAAACATGTTTTTGTAACGTAAAATAAAGCTATATTTTACTTTACTACTGAATGCAAATAGTTACAGGAGATCAGGTATTACATGAGATTAGTTATTTTTTACTATTATAATATTTTATCGATTTACTTCACTGGATCATACTTTTTTTGAATACAAACATGTTGTTAGAGTTTCTGTGGGTGCAATTAATTAACACTGAGAGGAGAAAATTAGAGAAGGAAAGAGGGTGAGGCAGCCAAGGACAATGACGTGTAGGTGGCTGATGCGTCACGGGTATGTAGGGGTGGCGCGGGAGGTGCGTTTGCCGATGAAGGAGGCAAGCAAGCGACGGTGCTCGATGTCATTGCGAACGATCCCTCAGATCCTTCTTTGTCCTAGCCTTTTTTTTCTTTTTCTTCTGTTCTTTTCTCTCTGTAAAATGTAAACATAGGGCTTCTTTCATCCTCTCTCTCTCTCTCTATGTATCTCTTTTATTTCCCCCATCTTGCAGGATATGTAAACATAGCTTTGACCTTTCTTTTTTCATATGGGAATTTTGGATGGATGCTTAGTGTGCTTGATGTCTACATGCAATAATTATGTAGGTGTGAGATTTGGGTAGAGGGATATAATGGTGAAACTTTTTTTTTTTATAATTTTTTTTTTTGAGGTGAAATTTCTCTTTATGATAGGGTATGCTGCTTTTGCGTACAGCTCAATCGGGGAGTGCCACGTGGGCCATTAAGAGCATCTTCAGAAGCCTCTCTACATGTTCCCGAATAGAAATTCCCAAAACAGGCAGGACCTGTACTCAAATTGCCAAAATGGTGGTTCACCTAACCCCTAGCTAAAGGTGAAGCTAGGGGTTCCACCCCATTTGGTCAATGGGGAAAGGATTTAGGGAAAATTTTCAGCACATCCTGCGTACCATACAAACACGGGGCCTACCTACACCTGATCCTATCAGCATGTTCTTAATGTTGGGGGCCACTATCCCCCATGTGCTTGGGCCTCCTACACCATGTCTCTTGAATCGCAGTGGGTCCTGTGGTTGTATGGACGATAATGGGGGCAATGAGTGTAGCATTCATTTGTTTGCATTCTGACTCCATAGCCAGAGAAGTGAAGCGAGGAGATCTCCGTAAGAAGCTTTGATAACCTGGACGAGAATCCCGTCAACATAGATGAAGAGGGTGCCTTTAAAGATTCCCACCCACTCAAGAAACAAAAACTTAGGGTATGTTTGGTATTGGTTTTGGAGGCCTAGTTTTGCGTCAAAACTAGTTCCTCTTGTCAAACTGGTTTTGGTATAAGATTTTAGTGCGTTTGGCATTCGATTAGAAAATTGGTTTTCCAAAACCAAAACCAGAAAATCATCAAAATCCAAAAGCAGAAATTTTCTGCTTTCGGGTTCTTCTTTTGGGTTCTTGCGGCAAAAAGGCAAAACAA
Organism: Chamaelirium japonicum; assembly: GCA_947650365.1. Taxonomy (NCBI): domain Eukaryota; kingdom Viridiplantae; phylum Streptophyta; class Magnoliopsida; order Liliales; family Melanthiaceae; genus Chamaelirium; species Chamaelirium japonicum. The sequence continues at coordinate 68,533 of CANTAL010000443.1, read as the reverse complement.
TAATTAAAAAAAATTATTGTGAATAACATATATGTTGTAGAGAGAAACTATTGTAAAGAGAAGAATATAGAAAATTCTAAAGAGAAGAATATAGATAAAGAGTATTAAATAAATAAATATGTAGTGAGGGAAAATATTGAAGATAAAAAATATTATAGAGAAGAAATATTATAGAGAGAGAAAATACTATAGAGAGAAAATATTGTAGAAAAAGAAAATACTGTAGAGAGAATGTTATAGAAAGAGAATATTTTAGAGAGAAATTATTATAGAAAGATAATATTTTAGAGAAAGAATATGTTATAGAGTAGTTTAGATTGAAAATATTGTAGAGAGAGAAAAAAACATAGAGAGCAGAAAAATATTAATAATAGAGAGAAGATATCTTAGAGAGAGAAAATATAATAAAAATAGAATATTTTAGAGAGAAAATATTATAAAAAGAGAATATTTTAGAGAGAGAAATGTTATAGAGCAGAAACTTTGTAGAAATAGGATATTTTAGAGAGAAAATAATGTAGAAAGAGAATATTTTAGAAAGAAAAAATATTGTAGAGAGAATATTGTAGAAAGAGAATATTTTATAGAGATAAAATATTATAGAAAGAAGATTTTAGAGAGAATATATTATAGAGATAAATTTAGAAAAGAAATATTATAGAGAGAAAATAACATAGAAGGGAGAAAAATATTAATTATAGAGAGAAGATATAGAGAGAGAAAATATTATAGAAAGAATATTTTAGAGAGATAAAATAGTATACAAAGAGAATATTTTAGAGAGAAATATTGTAGAGAGAACATTATAGAATATGATATTTTAGAGAGAAAATTTTATAGAAAGAGAATATTTTAGAGAGAGAAAATATTATAGAAAGATAATATTTTAGAGAAAGAATATGTTATAGAGAGTAGTTTATATAGAAAATATTATAGAGAGAAAAAAACAGAGAGAAGAAAAATATTAATAATAGAGAGAGAAGATATCATAGAGAGAAAAAATATAATAGAAATAGAATATTTTAGAGAGAGAAAATATTATAAAAATAGAATATTTTAGAGAGAAAATATTGTAGAAAGTGAATATTTTAGAGAGAGAATATTTTAGAAAGAAAAAATATTATAGAGAGAGAATATTGTAGAAAGAGAATATTTTATAGAGATAAAATATTATAGAAAGATAGTATTTTAGAAAGAGAATGTATTATAGAGTAAAATTTAGAAAAAAAATATTATAGAGAGAAAATAACATAGAGGGGAGAAAAATATTAATTATAGAGAGAAAAGATACCATAGAGAGAGAAAATGTTCAAGAGAGAAAATATTATTGAAAGAATATTTTATAGAGAGAAAATAGTATACAAAGAGAATATTCTAGAGAGAGAAATATTGTAGAGAGAAAATATTGTAGAATATGATATTTTAGAGAGAAAATTTTATAGACAGAGAATATTTTAGAGAGAAAATATTATAGAGAGAATATTTTAGAAAGAGAAAATATTGTAGTGAGAGAAAATGACAAAAGGAGGAAAAAATATTATACAGAGGAAATATCATAGAGAAAAAATGGGATAGAAAAAAAATATTATTGAAAGAAATCAAAGATATTGCAGATAGAAAAAAAATTATAGAAAGATAATATTTTATACAGAGAAAATATTGTAAAGAGAAAATATTGTAGAAAGAGAATATTATAGAGAGAAAAAATATTGTACAAAAAAAATATTTTAGAGAGAAAATATTGTAAAGACAATATTTTAAAGAGCAAATATTTAAAGAGAAACTGAATGAGAGAAAATATTATAGAGAGAAAATATCATAGAGAGAAAAAATGGGGTAGAGAGAGGAGAAATAATATTGTAGAGAGAAAATATTAGAGAAAGTGTTATAGAGATAATATTTTTAGAGAGAGAAAATCTTGTAGCAAGAGAATATTTTAGAGAGAGAAAATATTATAGAATTAGTATATTTTAGAGAGAAAATATTGTAAAGAAAAAATATTATAAAAGGAGAGTATTTTAGATAGAAAATGACGTAGTGAGAAGAGAAAATATCATAGAGGTAATGTTGGAGAGAAAATATTGTAGAAAGAGAAAATATTGTAGAGAGAAAATATTGGAGAGAACATTTTAAAAAATTAACTGTAAAACTAGTTTTTGGCTCAAAATTGGTTTTATTGCCAAATGCTCAAATGTTGATAATTCTAGAACTGGTTTTCTATAAGCTAAAACTGGTTTTGCACAAAACCAGTTCTTGGAATTCCAAAATCAAAATCTAAAATTTCAAAACTAATGCCAAACGCACCCTTACCTCACCTTCAGGTCATGGAACCCTCACCCACCTGGGTACAAATTCCTTCCCTCCTAGCTATGTTATGACTTCCATGGTGGCAACTGACCTTCAGATGCCACTGGATAAATGAACATCATTGCTTGGACTTGTATAGGTCTGGAGAGTCCATCTGCAATTCGTAACTTCACAATCTCCTCGCTACCTACTAGGGCAGTTATTTTATTCCAATCGGAGATTAGAAGCGATACCAAGCAGATCAAGACCGTTGTCGATTCGCTACACCTCAAGCCTATGCTTACTCTGGAATGATGGGATTGACATCAATATTCTGGCCACATTGAGATTCTTCATCATGGCCAAAGTTATTCACCCTTTTGGGAACTGCATCCTATGCAATATTTATGGTGGCCCTTATCGCTTAGATATGGACATGGTCTGGGAGCAGATTATTGATTGTTGAGGGTTGGCAATAGGTCGGGCTTGGGCCTAGCAAATGCATAATTTTGAATAGTCCGATCCAAAAGCCCGACCTGATATAGTATAAATGAGGTCTGAGTTAGGCCCATTGCCAACCCTACTGTTTGAGGGTCTTCTCTCTTCCTCTTTGTTGCATTGGTGATTTTAATGCCATCCTCTCCGCCTCTAAGAATATAGGGGAACCCATGTTTAACCCTCTCTTAGTCAAGACTTCCATTTGACAAAATTGGGGTTATGGATATTGAATACAATGGTTCAGCCTACACTTGGTCAAATCGGAGGTCTATGCAATTCCTCGTTCGAGAACGTCTTGACAGAGCTGTGGCTAATCCTAGATGGCGACTCCAATTTCCCGAAAGCTAGGGTATGGCGCCTTCCTATGATTGGCAATGATCACTATCTATTTTTTCTGGCTCTCTACTCCAATAGGAAGCTAAGCCAGAAAAGGTTAAGTTTGAGGAATTCTGTACTGCTAGCCCTAGTTTCGAAAGTGTTGCCTACGACTCTTAGAAGCCTTTGGAGCGGGCAAGAAATGGAAAGACAAATGCGAGGGGGTCAAGAAAGCGCTTACTAAGTTGAGTAAAAAGGAATTCAGAAATCTTTCCATCCATCTTAAAGACGTAAAAGACCTAAATGCATCCTTCGCCAAAGTCCAATCCCTTGCTTCGTCCCCCACTTTCATTGCGGAAGAGAGAGGGCTTCGAAAGGAGTTTGAGTAGGCCCTCATAAGAGAAGACATCTACTGAAAACAAAGAGCCAAATTGCATCGGTTCAAGGATGGGGATCGGAATACAAAATACTTCCACACCTTGGTCTTAAATCGTCGCAGGAGAAATCACACTTGGAGTCTCAAAATCGCAGGAGAAAGATTATTCTCGAGCATTTTTTTGGAATATCCAGATCTTCTCACACACACACACTATATATATATATATATATATATATATATATATATATATATATATATATATATATATATATATATATAGGGGAGGGACACTCTTACTCATGGCCTCTTACTCATATAGTTACCTATGATCCGGGCCGTCTATTAGATCCCGATGTACGGTTCGGATTAGATGGGGAGTTAAAGCAATGGTGTCCGTATTAAATGCCCGTATTAAAAGCGCGTATCAAAAGCCTATATTTAATGCGGACACCATTGTTTTAACTCCCTATCTAATCTGAACCGTACGTCGGGATCTAATGGACGGCCCGGATCATAGGTAACTATATAAGTAAGAGGCCATAGGTAAGAGTATCCCTCTTCATATATATATATATATATATATATATATATATAGGGTCGGGATCGGCTGACCCAGCAAATTTTGACCCAGCAATAACCCAACACCTTTTGATGAACCTAGAGGTTTTAGAATTTGATGAAAATTGGTAGGAATACTCTCTATGGTATGTTGATCATCCTCACAAAAAATCAGCCCATTCTAAAACCTCTAGGTGCATCAAATGCGCACTTCAAATCAACGGTTTTACACTGTCAATTTTAACCGTTGATTTGAATAGCACCCTTTGATGCACCTAGAGGTTTTAGAATGGGCTGATTTTTTGTGAGGATGATCAACATACCATAGACAACATCCCTACAAAAAATCAGCCCATTCTATAACCTCTAGGTGCATCAAAAGGTGCTGGGTTATTGCTGGGTCAAAATTTTGCTGGGTCATCCGATCCTGACCCATATATATATATATATATATATATATATATATATATATATATATATATATATATATATATATATATATATATATATATATATATATATATATATATATATATATATATATATATATATATATATATATATATATATATATATATATATATATATATATATATATATATATATATATATATATATATGGGCCAGGATCGGATGACCCAGCAAATAACCCAGCACCCTTTGATGCACCTAGAGGTTTTAGAATGGGCTGATTTTTTGTAGGCATGTTGTCTATGGTATGTTGATCATCCTCACAAAAAATCAGCCCATTCTAAAACCTCTAGGTACATCAAATGCGCTCTTCAAATCAGCGGTTAGAATTGACAGTAAAAAACCGTTGATTTGAAGAGTGCATTTGATGCACTTAGAGGTTTTAGAATGGGCTGATTTTTTGTGAGGATGATCAACATACCATAAACAACATATCTACAAAAAATCAGCCCATTTAAAAACCTCTAGGTGCATCAAAGGGTGCTGGGTTATATATATATATATATATATATATATATATATATATATATATATATATATATATATATATATATATATATATATATATATATATATATATATATATATATATATATATATATATATATATACACACACACACACACAAACACACTAAAATGGAAGCCTCTCTCCCAAGTTGTGACACGTGAACGTTTTTTAAAGAACTAGAATTCTTCATCCGTGTGTGAACGTAGCTCTCTTTTAAACCACCGTACCATGCCCTACTAGGCACGACTGAGATCAACTTGTGTGTTTTTCGATATGAAATCTCTAAAATCTCCTGGTCCGGATGGGCTTTCGCCCGGCTTATGGAGCATTATGGGTTCTGATGTGGTCCACTTCGTACAATTTTTTTTTCCGGCAAATTAGGTATAGGTCCTTAACTATTTTGCAATATTTGTTGCAGGACATCATAATTTGCTATATTAGCTACGGTCCCTACAAGTATACATTCGTCTCCAAGAAGAGTATATATGTCTTCAGAAACAGTATACATTCGTTTCAGAAAGAGTATAAATTCTTCTTTTAAAAGAGTATTTATTTGTCTGCAGGGACTTGAGCTATATTTTGAAATTAATGTGTCCTGCAACTAAAAGTCATACCTGAAGGACTTATGTCAAACTTCCCCATTTTTTTTGGGAAATTTTATTCATACCCCAAAAATATGTAACTAGCTCCCATTTTCAACAAACTTGAACACACCCCATTTTTTTTTATCATACCCCATTTTTATCCCAAAAATATCCTTTCTCTTACACCCCACCTTGAATACACCCCAGTTAAATGGCCCACCCCATCTTGATCATACCCCATTCCTTTCCGATGTTGAGGCCCCATGAGTATAGGGTATCCCATTCCTTTCTGATGTTGAAGCCCCATGAGTATAGGATATCCCATTCCTTTTTGATGTTGAAGCTCCATAAGTAGAGAGAGAGAGAGAGGGAGAGAGATGTCGCTCTTCTTTTTCCATTGCTAGAAGGGTTAGATCTCGTTTGGAGGAATCCGATCGGAAGAATCTCGATTGCAATTTCTTTCCAATTGCAATCGATGCCCAAAAGGTTATGGATAATTTTGTCATCGCCGAAGAAGTCCTCCATTCTATGAATCTAGCTTCAGGTAACAAAAAAACTCTATGCTTTCAAACTGGATATTGCTAAGGCTTTTGCGAGAGTGGACTGGATACTGGTAACAAAATACTAGTTATCCCGAATGGTCGACCATAATGGTGACCCGGTCATAGATGTCTGTTGAACACAGTCCCGACAGGTGAATCGCACCCAGCCAGGACCGGTAGGCAAAGAGACGCTGTGATTGGACGCCACATCATTCTGGTTGACCATTCGGGATCAACATTTCGGGTTGAATAGCAGTACCCTTTTACTTTTACTTGCTTTTCGTCCTCTCTTCCGGTGATGCCGAAACCGAGCCCCGTCCCCCCCTATCGTGTCCTCTTTGCATGGCTTCCTCTCCCTTCCTCCCTTGCTTGTCTCTCTCTTCTTTTCCTGTGAGGATTGCCTTCTACTCTATAAAACAGGATTGCAAACCCTAATGAAAGGATATATAAGATTTGGATGAAAAGAAAGAAATCTTTTTTTGTGAGATCTTGAGAAAAAAGTTTTTCTTCTTATTCTTCTGACGCCGATCCATGGATATCCTCCTTCTTCTAGCCCCTCTTCTGAGCCGCCTTCTATCCCTCACAGCTTCATCACTCGACGGTATTAACTTTCCTCGTACTTCGATCCCTTTATTGAGTATCATTGATAATCTTTCGCACCTCTTTTATAGCGATATCCCATTGCAATCGTCATTATTATTTAAACCCATTAGATGGCTTGCTTGATCATCATTGGTGTTTTTCTTGAAATCAGTACATATCAGATGCATCTCCACCGTTCCATATTGTGTACGGAGAATGAGAACCGTCTTATTGAATGTAAAAACGGTATGGGTGAGATGGACCTCGTGACTATGTAAAATACATATCGAACGGTATAGATGCACTTGGAGCATCCCCCTGCAGGAGCAAAAATGTTTTCAGAGTGAGGAACTTAACGCTAATACAAACATTAGTCGTCCTTAACGTTAAAGGAGAATTGTTTCAGGGTAACACTAAGTTCCCCAAAAAATATTACAAAAATCATATTCGTGCTCCAAAATCCGTGCAAAAAGGATTAGCGCCGATAATCGTACATGCGTGGCTGCCTTTGGATTTTCAGAATTTAGGACATCAGTGAGATCCTGGTGTGCCAAACCAGGTGATTAGAAAACCAATAGAGCACTACACCACAAAGTTCCGCCCCGTCGTTCAACTAAACACACCCTAAGTGACAGATGACTAGACCGATGAAGAAATTCAAAAATTCTAATTACATATCTGAGATTACATATCTGAGATTGATGTTGGCTTACACATTATATGAGACGGCTCGAATTTTTCGACACAACGAAGATGATAGCTTTTTATTTTTTTGATGGACCGAAGATGAAACCATATAACCAACAATGGTGTTTCCTAATATTGAATTGCGAGGTATTTGAGGTAAGCATCATAAATACCCAACCATACAGTGAAAACAAATAATTATTTGTATTAGTGTGTGAGTATCAAATAGGGTAAAATAGATAACAAGCCAGGCTTAAATTAAGAAACTTAACAACACAAAATCAACAAGCAAACACATGATACTGGCTTAAAACAAGCATTGCAAGTAATCGTGGTTGCACGATCTCTCTCTCTCTCTCTCTCTCTCTCTCTCTCTCTCTAAACCCTAATAAGGATGACCAGGAAAAAACGGCATTCGTGACTGAGTACTCTCTCTCTCTCTCTCTCTCTCTCTCTCTCCATAGTTGCTTTGCTTAGATTTTGGCCACCAGTCTCAAGAGGGTTTGGCTACTTGGCGTCAGATTGAAATGCGGTAGAAAAATTCTTTCAATCTTCCATATAGTCAAGCCCTATATGATGGAGCGAGACTCGATGATGATAATGATTGCATCCTTGTGGTCAATTTCATAGGGATTCATGCCAAAACAAGATCAACCATAGAAAAGGTGTAACGCGATCGAATACTTGTCATGAACAAGTTAGTCACGATGATCTATATTTACTAACTAATTTGTAAAGATTATTAGTAGAGATGTACAACCTTTTCAACATTCGGTGGCAGGAGAGTTCAACAGAATGAACAAACTTGTCAGCATCCAGTTCAAGCTACAAAGATTCACTCAAGTCCCCATGGGCTGGAACTGATTACAAGCAGTCATGAATTCCTAAACATAACTTCATAAAAGCATAGACAACACAGCTTTTGGTTTTCGTAGAGAAGAGAAGTCGGTTATAAAGCATAGTTATCCCCCTCTGACACAAAATTGCTCATCGAGGCATCGGACAATAACCAAAGTGCCTTGTTACATATATTTGTGCCTGCCCTATATATTTGTCCATGGATGATTCACACAATACCAAACCCTCAATCAACACAACTGTTTCCAAATCATGTATGGTTATTCCTACCCAAGTTTTAGCAGACCACCCCTCTCTTGTCCTAACCCTTCCAAAAAGATACACACACTTCCACGAAGCATATATCCTAGAAGAAAAGTTAGCACTTCCAAATAAAGTGGATGTGGACATTCATAAAGCCGATGCCAAATCAAAATGCATCATCCTTGATATTTATGTTAGGATATTTATCTATCTGATCTTGAAAATTTCACATTGTTTGATATTCGTATAAAAGGTGACACAACCTTCTAATTCACGTGTTCAGGTACTAGCGAACAATGATCGGAAGAGAGGTTCCCATTTAGCCAATCGATGGCTTTTATGTCATATGGGAGAAGAATCGATTGATCACTTGTTCTTTCAATGTGACCTGTCGGGATTAACTTATCAGATTACTGAGCCATTGGAGAGGATAATATGAAGATTAGCTCCTGTTGGAGGAGGGAATAAAATGAAAAGTAAAATCATCAGTCTCGCTCTTGCCTGCACAGTCTACTCCATCTGGGAGGAAAGAAACAATAGGGTCTTAAAAAATTAATGAAATCGCTCACAGTAAGAGCATTCTCAAAACGTTAATAGCTTTGATTAAAGATCTTATCCAGAATTTTCAAGATCCAGGGGTGAAAGATAAAGATAAAGAGGTTAGCATAAAAGTAGTTAAAATTTAGCCTGTGACAAGAGCCATAGTTGTATAGTTTTTGTCCATGTTTTGCCTGAGAGTTGCCGTACATTCCTTCAAAAAATTTCACCTAATACTATTTTTCATTTACCATTCAAAAAAAAAAAAAATCAAAATTCATAGGGTACCAACAATACTTAAGAGATTCCATGAATTAGCGAATCTAGAACTAAACTCAAGTATATAACACGTTACGGTGTGATCTACACTGTCATTTAAGATAAGAGGATGAAAATTCTTTCGAGTCTCTAGACGTTCAAAGAATGCATCATGCGTAAAATTGAAGAAATGTGCATTTAATCATGTAACAAGTAATAGACCATACTGGAGGGAGAAAACGGGAGTACTAGGTATCACTCAATCGAGAAATATGATAATTTACAAGTCAATGAAAGTAGCAGCTGCGTGTTTACATGACAAATGAGCCATGACCATTTTTTTTTCTCTCTTATATTTCCTAATGGCAATGTATTTGCAAGGAAGGAATTCATCAGAAAGAAAAGAAAAAAAACAAGGAAAGGAAAAGAAAACCAACTTTTTTTTCTTCTAATGTTTCACTGTCTGGAAAAGAAAGGAAAAATGACTTCTCGTTTCCTTTCCCATGTTTTTTTGTGCTTTTGGCAGAAAATTTTTTGTGGTCTTTTGATGAAAAACTAATTTCTGAGGAAAAAATATTTTCTTGTGGGGACCATACTTTCCCATCAATCAAACACACAATTTTCAAGGAAAACAAGTGTTTTCTTTTACTTTCTTGTGTTTTACCGGCAACCAAACACACCCTTAAGGTTTTGTTCTTTTCCAGGAATTAGAATTCCCTGGAAATGGTCCCATTCCTCTATTCTTTTCATTAAACCACCAGGTACCCAGGGATTTACAAATCTTCCCACATCTTGTTTAGTATACATGTACGTGCTTCCACCATGAGGATGCAAGAGGTTTGACATTTACAACTCTTAGGTGTTTGGTTGAGAAATAAAATCCAACAAACAGTGGCCTTTCATTTTTCAGGGAACAAGAAAAGGTACACATCGAACATGGGAATGAGCCCTTTTCCTAGGAATTCCAATTCCCAGGAAAATAAAATAGACAACTACAATCACTAAGTGGGAGATTTTATCTTCATCCGAGGGTCATTTCATTATGAGCTCAAAAGTGTAAGTGTAAGACTGATAGTGAGTTCTTAAAAAAAAAATTTGAATTTTGTATTCATGCAAAAAATAAGGAATCTCTTTGGGATGGGACCGGGTTTCTTTCACCTACTATCTTCTGTCACGGGAGTTCCTTCTTTCTTCCTTTCCCCATTCATTCCGCAATCGCTCTCGATAGAAGCATGGGTAGATTGGGTCGGAGACATCCTTTTTACCACTTCATTGGTATGGAAAGAACATGGGAATAGGTCCCTTTCATGGGAATTCCAATTCCCAGGAAAAGAAACGCAAACTAAGGGGTTTGCTGAATTAAGGTCATTTTGAAATTGCTTCGAAAACACCCAGCTCTGGTTACTTTATGCACTAATTGAGATTGGTTTTGGAAGCTTCATTATACTCTGGTTAGAAGAAAAAACAAGCTGAAAGTGGTTTCTGTATTGTTTATCATCTAGTTCTTCAGTTCATCTTAATGATATAACTTTCTAGTTGCAACAAAACTTGAAATGATGTTTTAACTCAATAAAATTAACTCTTAATTTTTGGTCTCCAGCTTGCCAAACGAGCCGATGTACATCGATTATTTGGCTTGCGCCTACCCATATCTAAGCTTCAATCCAGTTAAGCTTGCGTCTCAGAAGGCCCTCGTCACATTTTGCACTGTTGATTAGCAATGTCCATTTGATAGTGAGAAGAGAAATGTGCATGAAATCAAGTAACCCTATCAACACTTCATAGTCAAGTGCAACTATAAAGGAATATGAGATGTAAGCACCACCAAAAATTACCGTAACAATGGAAAACACAAAAAGGAAGGATGGTAAATGCACGATCAAATTATTAACATTGAGTATTCCAAATTGCCTTAACAGATAACGAGTCTTCCAAATTGAAGTAGTATTTGGGGATGAGGAAAAAAAGAAGCAAATAAACACAGGATACATTTCATAGTTGCAAAGGAAAGGACGTCTATTGAATCATGGGTTAAATCATAGTATCAAAAAGGTAGAATTACCCATTCGGCATAACAGATAGTTTTGCCCTTGAAGAAGCAAATCTTGCGCATCCTCCCCAGCATGAAGTACATACAGTACATAATTCATAAAAACCAGATATATCAACAGCCCATCACAGCACAGTTATAAACAAAGTTTCCAGAGTGCTTGCTGGCGATCAAATTCCACTCCGGGGGGCCCTCATTTGGAATCCACGAGTTGAGCTCGATCATCCCTCCACCTGAACCCCTTGGTCCGCCAATTACTATTAGCCGCTCACCGCATGCCCGGAATGCGAGCCCCCAACCATTCATCGAGACCGACCTCTCCGGCAATCTCCCCAGAGTGATCCATGAGTTATTCATCTTGTCATATTTCTTTAGCTCCTTTGCTGCGTAATCTGCAGCATAAAGTTCATTATTAACCACGGCGACAAGTGGGGGCGCACCACTTGCACCGTTGAGCCCAGAGGACATGTTAGGAATAACCCTCCAAACACCTCTCTCCAAATCGTACTCTTCCCCGCATGTCAGGCACTCGGTATCGCTAGCCTTCCCCCCGATGACGTAAAACTTCCCATCCATGAAGACACCGGAACACATCTTCCTCGGCCTATTCATGCTAGGAAGAGTCACCCAAGTTTGCGCCTCGGAATCATAAAGCTCTGCGGAACTGAATATATTACGCTGTGCATCAGTTCCACCAGCGATAATAGCTTTCTCTCCGAGGCTGGCGGATCCGAACAAGCACCTAGGTGAGTTCATTACTACCCCGAGTGACCAAGAGTTTGTAAGAATGCTATACCTCAGTACAATGTGGGAAGTGATCTCCATTCCAAACACAAGGAGCTCTGTGCCCACGGCCAGTGACTCCTTATCGGAGAACATGAAGCAATCATTCGGGGGCATCTTAGGCAACGTAATCCAGCGACCACGGTAGGGATCGTACGCCTCCCACTCGAGGACATTGCAGGAGAAGTAGACCCAATGCTCGGAGATCCTCATCTGTCGCCGTAGCTTGTAGAGCTCGCCACTACGGATCAGGGATCGGAAACCCCGGTTGAGGGTCGCAAGGGCGCCAAAATCAGACCGAGAGCAATGAAGAAGACAATTGATTGATATATCCCGACCGATAGGGTTGATGAGGGAGTTTGAATCAGGATATCCCCCGTCACTGCCCCGTCCACTACGCGATCGCTCCATTCGTTCATCACTCAGAGTCAGAGCACGTTTGTTGTTCGGGACCTCGAGGAGTTGATATGCCATGTAGACCCACTTGGATTCTTGCTCGCCGGAGCTCGGCAGGGCCCTTGAGATCAAACAGGACCAAGTCTCCAACATGTCTCTAAATCCAGAACGAGATCAAAAGCTTAAAGCCACCAATCCAATCAACCTTGTTAACTCTCCCTCCCAAAGAAACAATCCGCAATCTGGACGGTCAAAAGGGGAAGACCCTTCAGCAAACACCCGATCTAAAACAAGCCTCGGATCTGTCTCTAAACGGAAAATAAAGCCAACCCAGATCGAAAAATTGGATCTTCTCAACGGAACGCCATCGAAAAACCCTTCTTTACGGACGAACCCATGGATCGGAAGAGCAAATCAAATTCCCGCAAAGATCAGAACTTTGATGGCGTTTCAATCAACCCACCAACCAGACCCGATCAATCACCAATCCCGATCGTGAGAAACGCCGCCTCCCGGTCCGATCAGATCGATCCCCTGACTGATTTGCGAGGGTGGCAACAAACAACCGAGAAAAACTCAGGAATCAGAACATAAAAAAGAAGTAATCAGCAAAAAATTAAGAAGTCCAGGTGGGGAGTCTATAAAGTATAGCCACTGAATCCCCGGCGATGGATTCAGAGGCTATATCCTTTCTTCTTCTTCTTCTCCATGTGGGTAGGGGGCAGGAAGGAAAGAAGAGAGGATGGGACTTACGGATTGGGATTTGTATCGGGGTCGGGGAAGGGAGGGGGGGGGGGGGGGAGGCCCTGATCGGGAATTAAATTCGTTTCCCCTTCTCCCTCGCCCTCTGGATTCTCCTCTGCTCTGCTGACGACGGCGCCCTGAATTCTGGAGCTTCGGGTCGCGCCCTCCTGCTATCGGCTTCTGCCGTCTAGTTTTATATTCAACCGCCCCACCCCCCTACAAAACCCCAAAACCATTTTTTTTTTCTTTCTTTCTTTTCCTCCGCTTTACTTTCTATTAAAACTGTGTGACAATTTTCCTTATTTGTCTCGATTCCCAGATGTGGGGGTGGGGCCCATCCTTCCCCTCTCCATCTGTGGGGGAATAAAAAAGAATGAAAGCAGAGAGGGGAGCAGAGAGCAGAGGAAAGAGCAGAGAGGCCTGACTTGGGACCAAGTCTCCCGACTCTGCACCCCTACTATCTCTTCACCCCTACCACCTTCTTCAATGGCTAAACAGCTAGGGGTACATGGTGGATAGCTTCCCTCACCCTTTCATTGGTGGAGACACCAACCAAATGGGCCGTAAGCAGCGAACGCGCGTGAGTTGGGACATGTCGGTTTCAAACTCATGCCAACCAAACAAACTGTTAGAATCTTGGTGGAGAATCGTGGGAGGATTGGGTGTTAATGTCGATGAGCTTTGAGAGAGTAAGCGGGGAGATTTTTAGGGTAATCCTGCACACGATCCTCAAAGATGTGGATTATACGGGGAGAATAGAAAGAAAGGAACAGAAATGCGCACCATCTACTATAACATGGGAATGATGTAGCGGTTGTGATACAATTGGACAACACAATCGTGGTGGACATCTATTTCTAGGGATGGCAACGGCGCGGTTTTGGTACGATTTTGGGTAAAACCGAAACCGTACTGCAACACCGAAATTGTCACATCGAAACCATACCGCACCGCAACGGTGTACCATTATGTAAAACCGAAACCGCACCATGTGGTGCGGTGCACCACGGTTTATCACTAGAATGGCCTAAACGGTGCGGTTTTGGTCAAAACCGAAACCACACCGCTACACCAAAATAAAAAACCGAAACCGCACCGCACCGCGATGGTTTTATATTTTGGCAAACCAAAATCGTATTATATAGTGTGATTTACTGTGGTTTTCGGTTTTAAATCGCACCGTTGCCATCCCTATCTATTTCACATTTGCATGTGGAAGAAATACACTTATGGATTGAGCGATTTTTTTTTTAAAAAAGAACCAGGGTAATAAATATTTAGCAAAAAAAACTCATGGGATAACCAAACACGACCTTAATTCCCCCAAATCCTAAAGGCCAAAGATATCGGACACCCCCTCCCTTGTACCTAACTAGTAAATGCCCATGCCTGTCGGCATTCGGTCGACTTCGACTGCCGGTGTTATTCACTTGTGTGTGTGTGTGTGTGAGTATTTATTAACCTTCCAAAAAAGTACTAATTAACATCAAATGGCTATTAAATGACATGTAATATATAGGTATTTATCATCTTTATAGTAGGTTTTTAATATCTTCATAGTAGGTTTTTAATAGGATTTATGAGAGAGCCGTTTTCAAACAGGGAGAGAGGGTTCCGTTTGTATTCTCTCTTTCTCTCTCTTCATATTTTGATCGACGGCTAGATCTATCTCATGCCTTTTTGTTCTAATCAGCTTAAGAACAGTCGTAGCATGTTATATAGATTGGTACCTCCTCCCAAATCTCGGTCCATCATCCCCCTTAAAAGAACCATCCCAGACCCCCTATTCTCCTCCAAATCCCTGATCCCAAAACACTCGTCTCACCTCTTCTCCCCCCCTCCATCTCTACTAATTTCAATTCAATGTTCATTTACAGATCGAGAGCTTCACAAACTTTCATGGGAGGATTCCAGCAAGGTGTGGTATAATTAACAGTATTCAAGCCGATGGAGGAAGGGTGCAAAGCCTCACAGACAGCTTACGAGCAAGGGGAAACCTAACTTTTTAGAACAATTACTTCAGTTTTTTTTGGTGAAAACTGGTTCTAAGTTGTTTCTATCTCGGGAGCGATTTTCTGATCTAAAACAAAGGGTTAAACAAGTTGCATTTTTTTTGGGTGGAAACTCAAAGAAATTTTAAAAACACGATAGGGGTAGCGGAACCATAACAACTGATGTCCTCCATTCGTTGAGTTTTGCCTCTCTTTTTATGCGTAGAACCTGTGTGCTTCGTGGTCAACATCAAAGTTGGTCGCAGCCAACACCAGCCAGGATCAATCAGATAATCCCCCTCCACAACGAATACTGGCTAAGAAATTTTTTTCTTCATTGATGCAGTTAAGTTTATGGTCGATTAAACACATTTTGACATTATAACTACATATTGTTTGAATTTGAAATAAGCACCTTTTTGACATGAGAGCTTCCACATATTGGTAAACTTACTTCAGATATGCACGTCTTTCCATTATATTTGAATCCATGAATGATATACATGAAATGAATCTTTAGCCCCGAAAGAAGCACTTGCTAGCTACACGGGATGGCTTTACTAAACTTGACAGAATTCGTAGCTGCTGCTGATAAGAAAGAGATCGAGATAATGATTCCTTTGTTGATTCTTCGTGCTGCTAATGAATTCTACCCATCACACCATTTAGGTATAGTCAGAGGAGTCCTATCTTCTGATGCTATTTTTAATGAATGACCGAGCTCCAGGCCTCCTTCCCAAAAAAAAAGTGAATTTTCTTATTCAATTCGTTGTAATCTTCTTTAAATTCCTAAAAACATGTAGCTAACCGAAATTGCTTTTATGATTTGTTCAGACCTCATTTGTCCTTTAAGCTTAGGCAATGATGGTGTAGACCTCTAGCATATACCTCACTTGACCTTTAAGCTTCTTGCATGGTGAGATAGGGGAAAAGGTGAAGCTCAAGATGCTTGGACAATGATATCTGCTTTTATTTTGTAATGGGGGCTTAGTAATGAATGATATGCTCATATATTCAACTGAAAAATGATGAGTTATAGCCATACATGCAAACAAATATATTAAGGGAAAGCTTCAATGAAACATCATTAGAGGTTAACATTATATGACACATCTTGAATCTCGATACATGCTGCATATTGAATATGCATGAATGCTGCATAGTTTTTACATGGGTTGAATCTGCATGCATGTTCCATGTCACATCTTGAGTCTGCATGCATGTTGCATGTTGTATTTTGATGCATGTTCCTTCATCCTAACAATCTGCAGTCAGAAGTCACATGAAGCTTAGTACTAGCTCTTTCAAAGCAAAATAATATAATTATCAAGAATTTTGAGAAGTGGCCATCGCATAGGGAGAGAAATCTGCATATTGAAAAATTATGTAACAGGATATCGGAGTCATATATATATATATATATATATATATATATATATATATATATATATATATATATATATATATATATATATATATATATATATATATATATATATATATATACATATATATATATATATATATATATATATATATATATATATATATATATAGGGGATAATATCATCAATATAACATACCAATAGTCAAAAGAAATAAAGAAAATAGGTAAATGCATACATACAATACAAAAAAATTAAAGAAACCAATGAGAGAGAGAGAGAGAGAGAGAGAGAGAGAGAGAGAGAGAGATCCCTTCACTAAGTGGTCTCTAGCCTTTTTTATAGGCAATTCTCCCTGGATCCTCCTTCTCCATACTTGATTTTACGTCCCTGCAACGCTCATTTTCTTGCTTTTCTTGATTGATCGTTTCCGCTGGCATTTGTTAGATTTTCATACCCATGAAACCCAAGCAGGATATGCGCACAATGAGAAAAATAGTGTGCACGATCCTGAGGACACAAGGACATGAATTAAAAGCTGAACAAAGACGATTAGATAGATTGTGCTCACGTTTTTATCATCGTGAGCACGTTACTAGGAAAGTAGAACTTCTTGCGCACGATGGAGAATTCATGCACACGTTTTCTTGCCGTCGATTTTTTAGTTGCATCATATCGTGCACACAATTTATCCATCATGCACATGATGTTGGAATATTACATACGATTCAGGTTTTTTTTCTAGCGGAGTTGTTTTGGGAACCTATATATATTTGGTTCGGTTCTGATATGTGTAATTCCACGGTGTGCTATTCAAAGAGGTGTTACAGCTAGGACTTTAAGAGAGAGAGAGAGAGAGAGAGAGAGAGAGAGAGAGAGAGAGAGAGAGAGAACTCTAGATGGGGATTCTCCACAGAGAGGAGATCAGGCTAGAGGATTCGTGATCTTAAGTCTTCGACGTTGTGTGAGAAGAAGAGTATGCGAGTGTTTTGCAAAAGAAGAGAGGTGTCGAGTGTACATTCTTTGTTTCTTTCTTATAGTAAAAATCTCTTTGTCTCTACCAATCCCTCAAAGAAATACCCATGGAGGAAAGATCTCGTAGCTAGTACCTACCCCAAAGAACAAGAAGAATCCCCCCAATGAAACCCTACGGTCCCTCGATGTGTTCCCCTCCCTTACCCCTGATGATGGTTGCCCTCTCAACCCTAGAAAGGTTTCAAATTGATACTGGGTTTGTCCTAGAACCTTCTATTCATAACTCCAAGTCTGTGTGCATCTTATACGAGGAAACCCAAGTGAAGACACAGCCCAAAACCATGCTTCAGGCCAATTTCGCCCGGGAGAAATAACTGGGCACCCGGGCGAACATGGCCTGGATCCCGAGGCTTCCTGGCTCTACCAGTTAACTGAGTCACGCCTTGTATGGACGCCCGGGCAAAATTCCTGTAGTGACACCTCCTTTGCTTCTTCTTCTACTTCGTCTTTCGTTGTTCTTTTGTACACAAACCTCGGAGTTGTCATATGGGCCTATTTTAAGTTATATCTCTAATAATCTCCACATTGGCTTCAAACAAGACACAAGTAATCCTCGGATACGAACACCATCTCTTCAAAATAGTAAATCCATCATTTGATCATCGTCGCCACCTTTACCCCCTCACATGGAGCCTAATCACCAACTTTGAAGATTACCAAAGTCGTTAGATTTGGTCACTGGAACCCACTTCGCGTTCATCCTTGGCCCTGAGTGTACTCCACCTACACCCTTATTCTTACCTGAACACCATGCATGTTCCACCACTCTCCCGGCTACTATATATAGACCTCCACCCAAGACCCCCCTTTCATTACAATGGATGCTTCAACCTAGAACTCCACAACTCCATCTCCACCAGTGAACTTGCACCCGGGAGATTCTAGTCAGGAAAGAGAACCTAGATTTCCTCGCCACCCCGAAATATGATGAACGTCAGACATCTCAAGTCGAATATCATATAGTCTCCTTATCGACGCCTTGGAGCCGTCGTCAGCCATCAACCTGCTACCATCACATTCCGCATATTTGTCAAACCATGCCCTGTGCAAACAAATATGATGTGTGGCCCTATTATTGATTATCCAGCCCTGGTCTGAAATTGTATCAATGGTAGTTACAGTCAATCCCCATTGTCAAATCCCTCTAACGCAGTATAATCTACAAATTTATCACCCTTGATAATTTTCTTGCCTCTAGATGACTCTGAGTAATCTAGTTTTGCCCTACCTTTCCACTTGTACTCTGACTTGTAGTGCTTGGATCGACCGTACTTTTATCAAGAACTTTGATTCTTCTTCTTCTTCACCCTTGCATGCACCATCAAAGACTTGGCTTAGGTGTCAATAATCACCTCACTTGTTTGCCTCATCCGTAACTCATTTGAGAGAAGTGTACCCATGACATCCTCCAATTTGATCGATTCTTTCCTATAGAGTATCATGATCTTCAGATGCTCGTAAGGCTCAAGTAGTGATCCCAAAAGAAGTAGCACATTATCCTCCTCTTTCATGTCTTCACCGATATTGAGTAACTCTATTGTGGGTTGATTGAAAGTCGAGACATGCTCCATGATCCCCGTACCTTTGCCATCCGAAGATTAAAGATCTTCTGCTTCTGGTACAACTGGTTTGCAAGCAATTAGATCATGTACTTGCTCTCCAACTTCTCCTACAGCTTCGCCGCAGAGACATCCATGGAAACATTCGTCAACACATCCTTCGCGAGACATCCGAATCGCGCTTGCCACCTTCAAGTTAAACTCCTCACACTCGTCATTCATTATCTTGTTTGACTTGACACCCTTCAAAGATTTGTGCAATCCGTCCTAGATAAACGCATTTCTAACTTGTGTGGAAGAAAATTACGATCGTCGTACGATTTCCCGCCAATAGTCGATTGAATCTTGACTTCGAGTGCGATGCATTGTAGTGTGTTGATCTATCATTTGTTGAGCTGTCCCTCGGGCGTTGTTGAGTAGAGAAAAAGATAGAGGGCAAGGGTTGACACATGACATGGTGATGAAGTTCGACCGAAGCCTACGTCTCCGTGCGGTAAGATGCAACCTTGAATCCACTATCTCCGAAATGTAGAGTGACCTCAACAGGCCAAGCGTCACTTGCATATGCAATCAGAGATAAGGAGACAAGGGGTTTTAGAAGAGGAGATCTGTCCTCATCCAGAGCTCTGCTACTCTTAATAAATAAAGGAAGATCTCTTGAAAGGAATTTGGGATATTGAATTAGGATCCGATCTAGATTATCGGTTTGGTTTGTTATTTATAGAGTTTTGAGAATATCCGAGTCTTTGGTAAATATCTAGGGGGAGATTTACCTTACTCCAAACCATCTCCGCGGGCCCCTAACAGGACTGGCTGGTCCCACTATTATCTTCGCGGGTCCCAAGTAGGGCTGGTGGGTCCCACCGTTGTCTTTGTGGGCACTAGGCAGGGCTGGCGCGCAGGTCCCACCATCGTTTTCGTTGGCCCTAGGTAGGGCTAGTGGGTCCTACTATTGAGTGCTAGCCAGATTTTGTACCCACAACTTGTATTTGCCACAAGTCAAAGTAGATCCGACCATCGAACTTCTCAATCTCGAACCTTATCTTCGACCCGTGGATCATCTTCAATTTCTTCGCCTTTGACCTGACGCTTCAGGACTCGCCAACGAACAAGTTCTGATATCAATTGTTGTAATAATCGAGGCCCACGCAACGGAAAGGAAACGAGGTGCGAAGAATCGGCACCGGTAGATGACGATCACCACCGAGAAGAACATAGAACCAAGCACAAGTAAGCACACACAAGATCCAGGCAATGACAATCAATGAATTCACTAGCATAGGGGAACAAGAGTATATATTTGTTTGTCTCTGCCAATTCCTCACACAACAACCCTCAAAGAGATTACCTAAGGAGATGAGATCCTATATCCCGCACCCACCTCGGAGAACAAGAAGAAACCCCCCACCGAAACCCTAAGTTTGCCCAATGTGTTCCCCTCCCTCTCCATTGATGATGGCTGCCATCTCAACTCTAGAAAAGCTTCAAATCGATACTAGATTCGTCCTAGAAGCTCCTATTTATAACCCAAAGTCTGTGTCTAACTTGCACGAGAAAACCCACGTGAAGACGTGGTCTGGACTCGTGATTCAGTGGGTGCCCAAATGAACAGGACCTAGAGCCCGAGACTTCCTGGCCCTGCCAATTCACCCGATCACGCCCTATAGGGCTGCCCGAGCAAAATTCCTACAGTGACGCCACCTTCGCTTCTTCCTCTGCTTCGTCTTCCATCGTTCCTTTACGCACGAACCTCGAAGTTATCTATCCTTGAAGGCCAATAGC
>CANTAL010000443.1:0-42500 GCA_947650365.1 Chamaelirium japonicum | reverse complement strand
ACTCAAAGATCTCGATCAACATCTGCACGAGCACTACTGTTGCCATTACCGATGACCCAAAAAACACCATCTTTGAGATAGTTTCTGATTTCCAGCATACTCCGCCACACAGGACAATTGTACCGATGGCTTGAGCTGTCACGCCCCGGATCTGACTACAAGGGTAAACCAGTCAAACCCGGGGGTGATGGGGTTTTAAGGGTAAGTCAATGTTATAAGGTTGCGAAGTTGATTTTATTATTTAGTTATTTATTACTAATTTATCATTAACTACTTACTAGCTGATGAGGGACGGCTTTGAGGAGAAGCCTACCAATAACTTGGCCTTGAGGAAAGACCTACCAGGCATGAAACTTTGAGAAGAAGCTTACTAAAGAAAAATTACTGATTCTGGCATTATTCAGAGCATCTAAAACATGGTTCAACAGTTATTACATAATCAACTGAAAATAATAAAACTAGTTAACACCTCTAATATCCTCCCTCAATAGCTAATCAAGCTCCTCTAGGAAGCGCCTGAGAAGGATCTATGGTACCTGAAAAGAGTGTGCAACAACGGGGTGAGTTTACTAGGTAAACTCAGTGAACCGTTAACCCTAAACTAGCTAGGGTAAACCATAGTCATACCCTGCCCTTCTAGAAGTCTACGAGGGCGACAACATATACATACATATATTGTAAATAAGATAGTTCAACTAGCTAATATGACAGTTCTACTATGGTACAACTACAACTAGTAAATGTAAGACAAATAAGCATCCAGATTAAAAGTATGCAACTAATCACCGAAGGTTAGTTCTACCTACTCCTAAAGTGAACCGACAGTTTTCTAACTGAGTCTGCCAACAGAACCTGGGTCCAAGTGTACCTGGAGAGCCAGAAATACCCATATGGCCATAAGGGGGCTTGGTCTTTCACCACGGGGCACTCCCGCCCACCTTGCTTTTCGGGGTCATTACCCAGGGGTGGACTACTAGGCCACTAGGGGCTTTACCGCCTGCCCAACCCTGTGACCCTACCTACTTGATTCGGATTCTGCACAGGCGGTGGTTCACCTCCCATCCTGTGCACTCGGGTCCCCTACCCATGCCCGTGAGTAGTGAGTCTTCCCTCTGGGAAGAGAACCTCGACCGAGGAAGTATAACAACCGGTCTCTATACTGAGACCACCGGTCTCTCCACTGAGACCACCAGTCTTTGTTGCTAAATAGCAACTGGACTGCCCCATGCGACCCATGGTCACCAAACACACTCATTCAACAGAATATTAATAAATAATCAGTACAAGTATCTACTTGTTTGCATGCATCCTAGTGTGAATCTAGGTTGAGTCAATCACCGTTACAGCTATCAAAATATTATATGCATGATTATTCAGAGGAAAGGGATAGTATGCCCACCTCCCACATGCAGTACCAGTTTCCCGCCTACATGCATTGGACATACTATGCCACATACGATTTTATTTATTATTTTATAGATACAACTACAATCTACTCTAACTAGAATAGAATTAATCATGTTCACCTGGAGAATAGGTCGGTGGTCCACGCTCCTCACGCCTATCGGTCCGGTGTACCGTCGAAGGAGAAACTGACCATCATGGTTTTAAATATATAAGTTGTCACATCTATAAATTACTCAAACTAGGGTTCTAAAAAGATTGGTTTAGCGATGAGGGACCCATGAGATCCGGTCTCGCTAGAATCCGACTACAGTCGGAGGTTTTAGGGTCGAACCGGTGAAAACCGGTCTATGATCGGTTCAATAGGGTAAAGGGGTATCTAGGGTTCCAAACTAGGTTCAATACATCGGCATCGATGATCTGAGCACGATGCCACTGGTTTCATCCAATTCCGAGATCGGACGGAGAATTAGTGGTCAAACCACGGTGCACCGACTAGATCGGGCCCATGGCTAAAAAGGGATCCTAGATAGTAATATTACTGTACCAATTCTAGTTCAACAAGTGGGTCTCTTCGAACCGGTTGAAACGCCACTGGTTTCGTTCGATTCTGAGATCGGACGAGGAAATGGCGGCTGAACCAATTTCTGGTTGGTTTACGGGTCTGGTTCAGGTGAACCAGACCGGTTCACTGTTGGGCCGGGTCTGCTGTGCACTTAAGCGGGTCGGGTTGCAGTGTAGTCGGGTCGGGTTGCAGTGCAGTCGGGTCGGGTTGCAGTATTAACATCTTTTAAAAAAACCTGGGATAGATATATAATTACGGATTGGTCCCTGCTGTCTTTCTTCTCAACGAGAAACAGGGCTCTGGTTTTTGAGCGACGACGCGGCGGCGGGGTGACCGGGTTTGGGTGCGCCGGCGGTGCCCGGCCGGTCTCCCCCACATCACCCCCTCAAGGGAGGCGCGGGAGGAGGTGGCCGGTGTGCCGTCGGATCCCGAAACGACCTTGGTCGAAGGGGTTCGTGGCGGAGGGTGCAGCTCCGGTGGCTTGGGTTTGGTTTTTCTCCGGCGATCGCCGACGAAGCTTGGAGTTTGGTCCGCCTGAAGAGAACCGGAGGTGGGGTCGCAGTGGTGTCCCCGGCCCAAGTGGGCCGCGGCAAGGGAGGAGGAGGAGGGTGTCGTCGGGTTGGAGGTCCGGCTGTGCGTGGAGGGGGCTTGGGTTGCGGCCATGGTGGTGGCCGGTGTTTGAGTTGCGGGAAAGGAGTCGCGGAGGAGAGAAGAGGGGGAGGGGAGGACCAACCTGATGGTTTCGGGGTTCAATCTCTCTCTCTCCTTTCTCCTGCTATCTCTTCTTCTTCTCTCTTGTGCCGCTCTCTCTCTCTCTCTCTTCTCTCTCTCTACTCTGCTCCGTTCTCTCTCTCTCTCTCGCTCTTCAGTTCACGTACAAAGGAAGGGGTAGGGGTGCTGCGGTTATGGCAAGGTGGCTGGGGAATCGGGTTGGTTAAGACCTTCCTAACAAAGAGGGGTAGTTATGGCAGAAAGATCCGGTTGTTATCATCACGAATCCTGCCATATCCTCACCATCCGAAATTCAAAATTTAAATACCGGGGAGGGCGATCGAGGGGGTCTAAACCCAGCTAAAAGGTTGGGAGGAAGGTCATAGGGCTGATCGGGCTCGGTCCCGAGCCCTGAACTGTGCTCGGTTGGAACCCGGGTGCAAACCGTCGACTTACCTAGCTGAAAAGAATAATCAGCCATAGGTAACAAACCGGAGGTCAGAAATGGGCACGGAAGGATCCGTTGGAAAGGTCTCATCGACACGAACACAATGACACTTGGTACATATTTTTCTGACTTGCATATCTCCCACAATAAAGGAAATACTCTAAATTTTAAAATAGCAATAACTCATTGTCCGGGTGTCGGATCGACCCTCGCTCAGGCTCGTTGGAAAGCTCTTTCAAAGCCTCACCCAACGTATCCAGCCTTGCTACGATCCGATCACCCAATATCTTGTGGTAAACCAAACAATACCGACAGTGTGCTGATCATCGAAATTCTAGGGTTTTAACTACCGGGCTGCCGAAACAGGCTGCGCATACACCCGATCCCTGCACGGGACGCACCAATACGACGTGCTCGAAAATATAGAAAAAGTGAACGTAAAACATCTCATGGGTTTACGACCCATTATTCTAGAAAAAACCCAACAAGAAAGTCTGACGGTAAAAAGACGAAAAGAGCCCTGGGAGGATTTTTATTATTCTCAAATTTAACACCTCAGGTGTTACATGAGCAGTCCTAGAAATCCCCATTGGGGATGTACTTCCTCTTGACCAGCTGCACCCATCATTCCTTCTCTTCAGTAATGAATCGCCACACGAGTTTCATAACAAAGGCATTGTTCACCATGACAAAATCCCTTAAGTCTAGCACGCATCTTGTTTTGAATAAAATTGAACGTACATTTTTTTGATTTGCCAATGAATAGAGGACCTCCCACAAATATAATTCATCCTTCTTTGCAATGGAGACCTTGCTTAACGTCGATGCTGCATTTGGGGTTGATTCCTCTGATAAGACCAGTGTGCTCTGGTAAGGGAGGTGCTCAGCATGGTGCTGATAGGGTCATCTCGGCATCAAAAATAAAATCTACCAAAATATTGATGCGTGCAGCGCATGGTCGTAAAGAATTGTAAAGTGCTAGCTACAGGCCATGCATCATGTGGGTGCAGCTGTTGTTCCCATTGGCCACCTCATAATCACAAGACAAAACCATGCATGCTCTACTATAAAAAGGGGCTCAAAAAGATCTTCACAGTTCACAACACCACGCCAAGTCTCAACATCAAAAACAACAGATTCAATTAATGTCTAGTTCCAAAACATATTCAGACACATTTATTGACCAACAGATTCACAATGCCTTAAAAGAGCAGATTGACTGTTAAACAGTTCTACTTGGGTCCATAAAAAAAACAGATTCACAATTGAAGTCTATTTTGACATCATTAAAATAGATAGAGAAAGTCGGCCATATGGCCACTCAGTATCCACCCTTGAGCTCATTGACCACAGCATAAGGAATAGTCTGCAAACATAACTTTCAGGATTCAAAGTGCATTGTTGTCACCTGACATTCAAAAAACTCAATTAGATAGAGAAATATAATTAGTAGCAATATATTTTAGAAAAAAAAAAGATTCATACCATAAGTTTCTACTAGGTGATTATCTGTATCCTGACCCAACCCTTGTATATCCTCATTCACTGAAAGTTTGAACGAAAAATGACAATAAGACCTTTGTTATGTAAACAAATATAACATCTTAGAAGAGAAGAGAAAGATAATTAACTTACATTGGTTATTTGACTTGTGTTTTTTCCTATTTGGATTTGAAGGACAAATTCGCTTGTCGTGTCCGAACATTTGGCATAAGGCACATTTTCCTTTCTTCTTATTTAAAGCTACCTCGATACCGCTTTTGATTCTGCCGGAGCTGAGAATTTTTTCTTTCCCTTTTACGTCCTTCTTCCTACCCTTGGTTTGTGAGATATTCGGGTCCAAAAGCAACACTTGAGATGATGAAGGCTCAGAAACATTGGTATGAGGCTTGAAAATATTTTCATTCGACTCAGAATGATGGCTGATAGCTATAACATGCTATAACTTTTTGGACAACTCAACTATACCTTCCATGTATAATTTATATGCCTCAGCTGAAAGTGCTACATAGCAAGCCAATTTAGTAGATTCTTGACACATGTGGCTAAGCCTTAATGCCTCAGATTGTTCATCGCCATTGTCTTTCAACAATCCTTCTAAATCCATGGTCCTGAATTTGTTTGCCTCTTGCATCCACCTTGCAAGAATAAAATGATTGGGTATCGCATCAATATCTAGACGAACAAACACTTTCAAAATATGCCTACAAACTATTCCAACAAACTCAAAATTTTTGCATTCACACGTGCCCTCATGAGTTTGCAAATTCAACTTTACCACAAACTCTTCAGGTTCACGAAATTTTGTTTGCACTCGGTACATGTGATATTCATTGTCTTGCCCTTCTTCTATGACTTTGTATCAATTTACTTGGCTCCACTCATCCTTGAATTTGTTAAAAATATTTCTCGTAAATACCTTGGATGCATGCTTTAGAATATATTCGTCATCACCAGCAATGCGATACTTGTGTTCAGTCTCAAAATCTTCATCAGTTTCTCTTTGCACAATTCTTTTTAGTGCTTGCTCATACTTGATGACAAATTCTCTAAGATTTGTTCTAGATGTGACAAATGCATCAAATAATGCATTAATCCCCTCACTGCGCCCGGTAGTATTCATTCCAGCAAAGGAAGTGTCACGATTATATACAGGAACCCAAAAACCACGTATATCATAGAGTTGTTGAAGCCTTGTAACAATGCGCATCCGAACTGTATAGACTAAAAATAATGATTAACTCCTGTAAACGGTGTGAAAGGCATATCGTACTTGTTTATCCGATATGTTGTATCAAATGTGACAACATCCCCAAAATATTGGTATGTCATTCGTGATCGAGAGTCCACCCAAAAGAAATTAGCTGCCCTCCCATCTACATCACATTGAATTGCATAGAAGAAATGTGGATTCTCGGCTTGCTTCTTTCTAAAGAAAGTAAGAACTGACTATGCATCTCCACCTTCTAGCTCCCTGTGTCTCACGTTCCTTAAGTGATTATAGCAATCTCTATTATCAAAACCTATATGGGCGCCGCAGAGAATTGATGGAACTTTTCCAACTTGCAAGTTTTCCCTATGGAATGCTTCAATCAAATCCTTTGCTGCTTTAGGCATGCGTCTATTTGATTTCATTTTCATTCTCCTGCCCGGAGTAATAACTTTATGGTTATGATCATCATTGAAAACTGATACTTTCCATTTTCCAGTCCATTTGTCATGCAAAATGCGCAAACTTGCATTGCATCCATCTTTTACAGTTGAGCAATTTCTTCATCTTTTCTTGAAATTGTCTTCCTCATATGTTTGTCTCTTATTAATCTCTTTCCTGACCTTTTCTTCTTCTACCTTGGAGGTGACTTTACCTTGATGTGCGCATACAAACTGTTTAATAGTCACCTCATTTAAGCGTGACCGCGTCTTGCCTGAAGATCGTGTACGAATCCAAAATCCTTCTTGTCAACCATATTCTTCATAATAGTTCTTTGCTTCTTCTATTGTTTCAAATAACATCCCCACATACGGTGCTTTTACTTTTTCAATAGCTTTCTGTGGAGTTTCGGAGGTGCCTAACTCTTCAACATCATCTAACGCTCCTTCCCCATCAAATCGTGTGGTGGTTGCCTCGAAGTCTCCCATCTCTTCCATTATGGAATCTTCAAAGTCTTCCACACAAGCTATTACCTGGGCATACAGATTTGCCACACAATAATCCAAACATACCATCAATAAGAGACGTTGGGAAAGACAATATTGGTTTTTGAATAGATCATAATAAGGGAAGAAGGGGTTTGAAAACCTACAGAGAAGAAGGGTTGTACCCGGGGGCTGTAAATCCTTGTCGGACTTGTGGTCCAGTGGCACTCAAGAGCTATGGGAGCCGTGAAGGAACTGCAACTTGAGGAGCAGTGAACAGATGCTATAGATCTATGGCCTGATGGCGCTCGTGGGCTGCAGCAGAGCCATAAAGGGGCTGCAGCGTGCAACAGGTGCTGTGTGGGATTTTAAAATCACTATCATTCTGAATCACTACCATGCTCTTCAGTCTTGATCCATACCCTTCAAGCCCCTTAGCTTCTGCAAACAAATGAGCTTTTATAACTAACCTAACATTATTCATCCAATAAAACGAATGTGTGTACAATTTCAAAAACACATGGAATTTCAGATCACAAATGTGTGTACAATTTCAGAAACACATGGAATTTCATATCACAAATGTGTGTACAATTTCAGAAACACGTGGAATTTCAGATCACAAATATGTGTACAATTTCAGAAGCACAAGGAATCAACATGTTCACAAAAAATTATCCTACAGAGAAGAAGAGATGAGCTCGGAGGCTGCAAATCATATATGGAGTTGTGGTCCGGTGGCGCTCGTGGGCTGCAACAGAGTTGTGAAGGGGCTACAACAGAGTCGTGAATGTGGTGTAGATCTTGGCCCGGTGCCGATGGGGGCAGCAAGGGAGCCGTGAAGGAGCAGCAACCCAGGGATTCGTGAGGGAACCAGCTCGGGGGCTGCAGATCTTGGTCCGGTGTCGATGGGGGATGTCGGAGGGCCGTGAAGGGGGGGCCCGGGGGCTGCAAATCTTCGGCCGGTATCGATGGGGGCTGTCGGAGAGCGACGAAGGCGACGTCGATTGCGAGGTGAAAGAGGGCTTTGCGAGAGGGCTTTGCGAGAGCTCGGGGGCTACAGATCGTGGCCCGGTGTCGATGGGGCTGCCGGTGAGCTGCAAATCTGGCTCCGGTGGCGATGGGGCTGCCGGTGAGCCGCAGATCTTGGTCCGGTGTCGATGGGGTTGCCGGTGAGCCGCAGATCTTGCTCCGGTGGCGATGGGGGCCGTGAGGGAGCCGGCTCGGGGGCTGCAGATCGTGGCCCGGTGGCGAAGAGGGCAACGGGAGGGCACCTCTTGGTCCGGTAGCGATGGGGGCCGCGAGGGAGCCGGCTCGGGAGCTGTGAATGGGGAGAAATGAATGGATTGCAGGTTAAAGAGGGCCAACTGCACACTATTCAGCCACCGCTGGATCACAATCGATCCGACGGTGGGTGAACAATGTAAAAAATTAGGTGCATAATGAGTGTCTGTTGAACCGCTATATATATATATATATATATATATATATATATATATATATATATATATATATATATATATATATATATATATATATATATATATATATATATATATATATATATATATATATATATATATATATATATATATATATATATATATAGAGAGAGAGAGAGAGAGAGAGGGGCGTGTTAGGCTGCGGCGTGCGGTGCGTGCGGCGTCGCACTGCAGCCATCTGATGCACCGCTGCGGTGCGTGCGATGCACGCAGTGGTGCATAAGACGGCTGTGGTGCGACACCGCACGCCGTATTTTATCATCTCTCTCTCTCTCTATATATATATATATATATATATATAATATTTTAGAAGAAAGAGATAGTTCATAAGTATAAGTGACGGTCCAAATTTATAGCCCCCGATCCATCGGTCCAAACGATCTCCCTCCCTTATCAAATAGTCCCGATCGTAGCCCCCCACAGCTCGCTACCCTGAGACCCCTAGTCGTTCCTTTCTAATTCTCCTATACGTCCGATGATCACAGCCGTCCGACCCTCACGATCTGAGAGATAGAGAGAGATCGAACGACCGATCACAACCCGCCACAGCCCGCAACCCCGAGACCCCCAGCCGTCTCCTTCTAAATCTCCCAGACTTCAGATGAACACAACCGTTTGACCCTCACGATCTGAGAGATAGAGAGAGACTGATCGACCTATCGCAGCCCCCCACAGCCTGCAACCCCGAGACCCCCAGCCATCCCTTTCTGAATCCTCCAGACGTGCGATGATCACAACCGTCTGACCCTCACGATATGAGAGATAGAGAGAGACCGATCGACCCCGAGCACAAAATCTCACCCTGTCTGCTCCCTAAAACCAGAGTCACTCACGATTCTGCGCAGGCCCGATGTCACGCCCCAGAAATCCGGAACCGATCCCTGGGGTGTGAATTGAGAAAAACCAAGGGATTTAGGGTTTGGTCAACTGTCTACTCCAGTTAGGGTTTCTTACAGGGCTTCTACTCTCTCAAGGAATATTTTAAAACTTACGTTTTATGAAAAGATTTTTATTTTGAAAGAAAATATAAAGATATAGTTTCATCGACAGGGAGATGATCACGCTCGACCCTCAACCGAGCTATCCTCTCAGCATGTGCAGCCTGCCAGTGCCCCACATGCTGACAGAAGTCCCTCGGAAGGGAGCACGAGACTCAAAGCTCTAACGGCGAGCCGAGTAGCCTCGCCCGCTCTCTAGCTCTCGGGCACTGGTTCACATATCCTATCTAATGGGCTAGTTAATTAGGTCACTTTAAGATTTATATTTTATTGTGAGCTATCCTAGGCTTGGGGCCTTGAGGAGAGGCCTACCAAAAAAAAAATATAGCTGTATCATTTCCACTAATAACATACACTAAGCCAAATCTAGTACGGTTACACTGCCATAAGGAAAATGATTATTACAAGACATACTGTAATCTAAGACTCAACCGCCGTCCTAACTCCGCCGCTGGCCTCGTACTGCGGCTATTCCTGAGTCTCCGAACCTGCAGAAGAGTCTACTCGTGGGAATGAGTAGCTCCCAAAATGAATTGGAAGATTAGCCAAATAAATGGCTAGTGACAAGCTAACTGCCAAGGTAATTAATGACGTCCGTATTTTATAAACAGTTTACTGATTATCCTAATTGTCCAACTATGTTTTCAATCACGTCCTAAGTATCCATGCAATGTCTACATTCTCATGCAATTCCTACTGTCACAAGATTATCGAGAGTACCATTTTATAATTAATAAAATTAAACACACACAATG
The DNA here is from genome assembly GCA_947650365.1 of Chamaelirium japonicum. Lineage (NCBI taxonomy): Eukaryota > Viridiplantae > Streptophyta > Magnoliopsida > Liliales > Melanthiaceae > Chamaelirium > Chamaelirium japonicum. The sequence goes on along the minus strand of CANTAL010000443.1, from coordinate 32,481 downwards.
TGAATCCCGGATATTTTGTTCATCCTGCTCCCGGTTGGCATTACTATAGGGCCTTTTATTTTGATGTAGAGGGCCAACTCTCTCACCGCACATACTCCGACACCATGCGCAAAGTCACCCATATGATCATAAGGGGTTTCCCGTCTTTCACGGTGGAGCTCTACCGCCCAACTTGCTTTCCTTGGGGGCTTCAACTACCCCGGGACAGGATTGCTAGGCAAATCCCTCTTCAAGGGCACCACCTATTAGCTTTACCACAATCCCTGCCCGTGATCCCCTAGCCTACTGATCTTCGACTGTGCGCGCAGGGTGGTTCACGGCCCTTGCGCGCACGGGGTCCGAATCTTTCCACAGGATAGAATATCACACAATTATAATAATAAAGTGATTTCGATGTTTTACCCCGGGATTCGCACCGCGCTCACAACCCATGCATCATAATAACTGTAAAGAATTTACTCTCGCCCGTATTCCCGTGTGCCCGGGTCTCCACACTCCATCCAGGAGAGTGAGCCCGATAATTATTATTTAATTATTAATTTCTATCATGAAGGGAATTCCTACTTACGGTGTCCAAGCAATCAAGAAATTTATTATTAAATTATATTATTAAGCATGCGTAGCCGGACTCGCGACTCCGTATGCAAGACGGGGTCCAATCGACCACATGCGACGATGTCCGACGGGACCCGCATGCAGCGTTATGGACACCTACCCTTAATTTCTATAACATCATAATTAACTATCTAAACAGCGTGCAGTGTCACCTGGAAAGTGTGCTCGGGCTGATGCTGCTAGACGCCCTCCGCTCCGCCTCCAACTCGGTCCATGTGCCCACTAACTGCCAAATATACCAGCGAGCCTATGGTTATTAAGTGCTACTTAAAATATTACCGGCTTAGGTCTGATTGGCCGAGCCGAGAATTTATGCGTCATCGGACGTTGGTCGACTGACATGCAAACCGATGCGCCAAAGGTAGCGCCATCAGACGTCGGTCTACTGGCACACAAATCGATGTGCCAAAGATAGCATCATCGGACACCGGTCTATTGGCACGCAAATTGATATGCCAAAGATAGTGTCATCGGACGCCGGTCTATTGGCACGCAAACTGGTGTGCCAAAGGTAGCGTCATCGGACACCGGTCTACTGGCATATAAACCGAGGTGCCAAAGGTAGCGTCATGGTTAGTTGGCGTTGCCGACGCCAAAAGCCACATTAGGGTCTAAATGCACTAATCCGACCAAACGATCATAACCGCGTCGGTCGATGGCAAAATCGGCAAAAGCCGATCTCGGTCGAGTTTAGATGTCGAAGGTCGATCTCGTGCGCAAAAGGCTATGCGAGGTGGTTTGGCCCGCATCGGTATCATCAACTTGATACGAGCGTGACCCGTGGAGATCGGGCCCGCTAACCTCTAGTGTTGGCTCTAAGGGCTTGACCGGCATCGTGGGGGGTCGAGGGTTGGTGTGCCAAGCCGCAACTTGGCATGAGATCATCGGGGCTATATGCCGTCGGTCCACCGATCGTCAAGCAACCGGCAACGGTCGTGCAAGGGAAAGGTTGCGGTTTAGCTCGGTCGGCACGATGGTGGTTGGGCGCGAGATGGCATCGAGCCAAGGGAGATCGGGTGCACTATCCGTTGCCCGACTGCCAACGGCGAGGCCATCGGCAACCTCGGCCACGAAACCTGTTGTAGCTCGTGTGTCATTAGCGTGGATTTTCTGTATTAATATTAATAAAGATGACTTTGGTTATTACTTTAATTAGAATACTACTATGATATATGATAATTCTCATATAATAAAAGGACCCTAGGGAACACAGTAGGCCACTGAGGCACATAGAGGATCCATGCTTGGGAGACCCAGTGGACCAGTTCTGTGTAGACCTAGAACTAGTTCACAGCTTAGGTAATGCCGATCGCTTCACCGAGAACAAGCTGTTGGCAGGTAGAGGATGAGGTGAAGTCTCCACCACGGGAACATGGGATTCCTATTCACCTGACCAAGCACGATGATCGTGTTGAACAGGAACCAAGACGGTGCACAGTTCAGTGATTCAGATACTGGTGCATAAACCGTCTTACTACTATAGATAATCTGTCCTTAACCATAAGGGATCATGCTCACTGGGCCAACCAGTTGTGTGGTGCTTTGATGTGCCAACGTGTACGGACCTTCCATAGTCCAATACCACGGTACGTTGGGTTACCCGGCTGGCGCTTGAGTGACATGTAATCCCTACAGGTTATCCGACGTCCAGTGTTGGATGGGTGCGGTTTGATGAGTCAATCTGTCCATACAGTTAACCCATGCCTGGTGGTTGTCAGTATGACTGACGATGTTCCGGATGCTAGGCATAGCACCGGAAGGTGTGTGGTGTTATAGATGACAAGTCATCAAACCCTAGTCAGATGATCGATCGGGATCTGACGATGCTCCCCACCGCCCGAGTCGTATCATGGCACCAGTAATAGGAGAGACTAAGGATTATCGGAGTATAGTAGAGAACAGGGTTACGAGGGAGTAACATAAGTTTAGGATCACTAGAGTTTAACTCGCGTCGCACTCTGGGTAGCTACGCGGGTTAATCGGATTAGGGCTGATTAACGGAACTTTCGGTGTGTCACCGGAACAGTTAATCAGGGATCCGGTTGGAGCTAGAGATCCCGAACACTGAAGGTTTCATCATGTCATTGCGTATAGGAATTGTTCTCTGACCTATTTGGATACGTTGGATGCGAAGTAGCGCGATGGAGCGCAAGCCCGGAGCCAAAGAACCTAATTCATATGTGTTACGGGTCGTAGGGGTATTTTGGTAAATACTGAAATATGGCTCAGAACATATTGAATATGGATTTTAGATTGAGCGGAATAATTCCAGGAGCTCATAGGCGCTGACGGAACTCAATTCCGAATAGCGCACCTCACTCAGTCTCACTTTCAGTTTTCCGCTTTTCGTGAAGGGCGTTTTCGTCCGGACTTCACGATAGACACCCGGAAGATCTAAATCCGATCCCCCATCATCCCTATCCACCTAAGGGCCGGCCCTAGGATCCTTGGAGCCATGGGAGACCGGCCCTATAAAGGGAATAGAGAGGGGAGGGGCCGGCCCTAAGGTTCTACTCCCTCCCCTCCAAAAATCATACCCCTAGTCCCCCTCCTTTGTGGTTTCGGCCAAGGAAAAGAGAGGAAGAAGAAGGGAGAATAAAGAGGAAGGAAGGAGAAGGAAGAAAGAAGAAAGAGGAGGAGAAAATCTCGAGGCTCGCCATCGTCTTTGCAACGGATTCTTCCGTCGGCTCGAAATCCTTGCACTCAGAGACGGGATTTCGAGGATTCTTCAATTCGCAAAGGACAAGGTGCTATCCGACAGTTTCCCTTGCGATTCAAGTGCGGTTCTTCATTATTCCGTAATCTCCAGATCATAGATCCATAAGGTATGATGAATCTAAACACCTAAGTAGATGCATGCATGTCTTCTGTAGATCGTAGTATGCCTCTAGGGTGTTCGCACATATGCTAAGATCATATATTTGCATGTAGATTGTTTTGTATCACGAATTGTAATGAAACATACACCGTATAATCTTCGGATCTTTCTTTTGCTTCCGCTGCGACTCTGATTAGCGGAACCCAATTTTAACAATTGGTATCAGAGCACGCTTTGGTGTATGTTTCATGCATGAATTCGTGAAAACATCATGTGAATATATGATGGCATATGTTTTCGTCGGGGTTCGGCGTAGATCATGCATATGGATTGTGCTATGTATCGTCCTTTTGCAGGTGCCGCGCTGAATAGTAATCTGTGATTGCATGCATCCGGGGGTCGGACCCTGGATTTTATTTTGCATTGATTATTATTGTGGATTGTAAGGCTCTAGATGGGCGAGGGTGGGGGTTGACCATCCTCGGTTCCCTGGCCATGTTTCTAGGATTGTCTTCTTTACTTTCTAGCGAAATTATACACGAATGAGCACTTGTTCGGAGCGTGTTAGTTTTTCGGTCACAGGAAGAAGGAGATGGTGCTACATCCACGATTCGGGCAAGCGGTACCATGGCGTGCAAAGACCCGGTGAAAGCGTGCACGTTGGCGATGAAGGGGATCGTTGTCAGAGATCGTGCAGAACGGAAAAGCGGGATATCTTGGCTGTGCTATTCAGGTTCAGGGGTCGAACCCTGGACTTGATTCAGTTTAGATGTTTTTTTGTTGTTTCTCTTTATTTCGTCTTTAGAGAACCCCGATGATAATATGATTATCTTGCTTGTGAGTTTGTCTCTAGATCAGGCTTAGGGTTAGTACAAAGCTTATGGATTCATCGGTGTCTCTAAATGCTTCTAACACGTGCGAATCCGGTGGCTAGCTAAAAGGAAAGGTGGTAACCGCCCTCGTGGTAGTTCAGGTAGCCAAGTACTGTGCACCGAGATAGACGCAGTGTTAGATTTGTTTAGTGATAATTAACTAATATCTCCATAAGAAGTATGATAACCCTAGTGGGATGCCCTTTCCCCACGTGATCCTAGCGACCAAGTTAGGTTAGGATTTCACTGTGTGATACCCGTTTCTAGATGATGTTTGATGGTAGTATGAACTCATCACGATTTGGTTATGCCACCATTAGGTTGAGGTCCGGCGGAGGTTGTCGGATGTCCCTATTTGGCCAGCATCGAAACCTGTAATGAGATGAGGTCTACTATGACATCAGGCATTAAATTGTGAACGAGGCATCATTGTAGTGGGAGTCCTTTCCACGTTGACCTTAGGCTAGGCTCCAGATCTTAGGATTATGGACAAACTAGTGAAGTATCGGGATCCTTGGAATCTATGTAATGTGATCCTTGCAAGAAAGGCGAAAGCTGAGTATTCAAGGTAGGGACTATGATATTTTTCGAGGATACTAATGCTTTGCGGGAAGGTTTATAATCCTAGTGGGAGCACAGTAGACCAGGGTCTAAGTCTAGGAGGTCGTGACCTTTCTAGATATGCATGAAACCTCATAAAGAAGGGATGTGTAGGAGGTTCCCTCCAAAGGAGAGCCCCTGGCCTCCACAATCAACCGGCTAAGGGTCTAGGTGGGAGGTACACAGTTCGATATTCCCATCGGGTGAGAGCTGTGTTTTCTTCCATGCTGGTTCGCCTAGTGGTTTCCTTCGGGACATGGAGGATGCTGGTGGCAGTGGGTGACGGTTTTATCCTGCACCGCGGGAGCCTATGAACCCCCCTGCCGACACCACCTAGATTTGTGGGAAGCATCCGAAAGCTTATGTGAAGCCGCTGTTGCTGCGCACACGGGTCACATAAAGCTGGCCAAAAGGAAACTGGGAGGTCTTTCAGTTTGTCGTGGGTAATTCTGATGAAGACTGGGTCGTAAAAACCCCGTTGGCAGAAGCGGTTGTATGCTCTCACCGAGATGCTGTCTCCAATTCAGAGCCGATAGTCTCAGTGCTCGAGCCCAGGGAATTTAGATTCCTGGATGTCTCCACTTGAGGTGGTGAAGACATAGCGGCTGGAGCAGACATTATCTATTTCTAAATTCCATAAAATAGATTGTAGTAAACCCTAATTTTGCTTTAAACCATTGTTTACAGAAAATCATGACCAAGCTCGACCTCCTTGCCTCCATACTTAATGATAACAAACTTACGGGACCAAACTACGAGGACTGGAAGCGTAACCTAATGCTCGTCCTAAGGGTTGGCAAACTCACAATTACCCTAAGTACCCCTCAACCGGTCATGCCAGGACCAAGTACAACTGAGGCCTAGTTAAAGGATTGGAAAGACTGGCTAGATGCTGATGAGATGTGCAAGTGCTACATTGTGGCATCCTTGCAGACCGTCATTCAGAAGTAAGTCGAAGACATGGCCTTTGCTTAAGACATGATGCTCTACCTGAAGGAAATGTTCGAGGGTCATAATCGGGTAACTCATTACCTGACCATCAAGAAATTGGTGTCCACGAAGATGGCAGAAGGGACTTTAGTTCGGGATCATATGCTGAAGTTGTTTGGCTATGTGAACGAGCTTGGTTCCTTCGATGTCATCTTGGATGCAGAGATCCAGACCAACATTTTCCTCGTGTCTCTGTCAGGACAGTTTGAGGGCTTCGTTACCAACTTCAACCTTAACCGGTTGGAGATGTCTAACGTAGAGCTCCTAGCGGCGCTCTAGGCGGCAGAGGACGGGATGAAGGCAGGAGCCCAATCCCTAAATATGGAGCGGAATTCTTCTCTGAAAGCCAAGGGTAAGTTTCAGAAAAGAAAGTCTAAGAAGCCCGTGAAGATGGGCCAGGTGCAGTTGCAGGTTCCCAAGCAGAATGGTCCGGCGAAGTCCAAAGGAAAATATTTTCGATGCGGCAAGAAGGGGCACTGGAAGGGCGACTGCCGTGCGGCTCCCAAGAAGGCTGAGACATGTATATCTCAAATCCATATAGTGGAATCCCTTATAGCATCCAGTTGTTCTCCAGTTTCATGGATTGTGGATTCTGGTTCCACTAACCATGCTTGCAACAATTTGCAGGGGTTCAAGGAGATAAGAAAACTGGGTGATGGGGAGATAATCCTAAGCATGGGAACTGAGACGTGGCAGAGGCTGAAGTAGTTGGAGATGTCATCTTGCAGTTCCTTGATGGAAGAAGTTTATTACTTAGAGACATACTTTATGTACCGTCCTTGAGACGTAATTTAATTTCTGTTTCCTTATTGAATAATGAAGGTTTTTCAGTTTTATTTGATACTTCTGGTGTGTCAATTAAATTGAATGGTTCCTTTGTTTGTAAGGGAAAGATACAGAATGGTCTCTATGTAATTAACTTCAATCATAAGCAGGATAACATAACTGAAGCTTGTGTGATTAATTCATCTAAAAGGAAAAATCCCTCAGATAATCCAATACTCCTTTGGCATCTAAGGGTTGGACACATAGCCTCAGACAGGATTCACAGGTTGGTTAAGGTAGGACTCTTAAGTCCAAATGTTTCAGAAAGCCTACCGACGTGTGAGTCTTGCCTGGAAGGTAAGATGACTAAAAGGTCTTTCTGAGCCAAAGGTAGCAGATCTAAGGAGGTATTGGAGTTGGTACACACTGATGTATATGGGCCCATAAGTATCCGTGCCATAGGAGGCTTCGAGTATTTCATCACCTTCACGGATGATCACTTGAGGTTTGGATGCATATACCTAATGCGGCGAAAGTCTGAATCCTTTGATGAGTTCAAGGAGTTCAGAACTGAAGCAGAAAAGCAAACGGGTAGAAGTATCAAGTCTCTTTGATCGGATCGAGGAGGCGAATACCTTTCGGATGAATTTATTGGGTACCTGCGTGAGCATGGGATTGTATCCCAGTTGACTGCACCAGGGACACCACAACAGAATGGTGTATCTGAGAGGAGAAACCGAACTTTGTTAGACATGATTCGGACTATGATAAGTTATGCAACATTGCCACCTAGTTTTTGGGGATATGCCCTAGAGACGGCAGCATATACTTTGAACTTTGTTCCATCAAAGTCAGTACCCCTAACTCCTTGGGGGCTGTGGTTGAAGCGAAAGCCAAGCCTACAGCACTTTAGGATTTGGGGTTGTCCAGCACATATGCGAAAGGACAAACGAGATAAGATGAAGTCAAAAACTAAGGTATGTCTGTTTGTTGGGTATCCAAAAGGGACAAAGGGTGGTTTATTTTATGATCCTGAGGATAGAAAGGTTGTCGTCTCGACGAACGTCGTATTCCTGGAGCAGGATTATTTAATAGACCATAAGTCCACCAGTAAAGTAGTTCTTGAAGAATTGCTTGGTACTGATGGGAGTACGCAGACAGAAAACGTAGTGAGAGCCGATACCACTAAGATTAACGGTACTGTAAAATCGACTCCTATAGAACTACCGCAGGTTCGTCGCAGTGGGAGGACCACAAGTGCTCCTGATAGATACATTGGAGAAGCCTTTATGGTTGATCCAGAGTTTCAGGAGAATGATCCCCTGAACTATGACGAAGCGATGGTATCCACTGACCATGCAGCATGGCAGAAAGCCATAGAGGCAGAACTGACATCGATGTCCCAAAATTCGGTCTGGACACTTGTAACACCACCTCACAACATTAAACCTGTTGGGTGTAAGTGGGTGTATAAAAGGAAAAGAGGCCCGGATGGTACCGTTGAGACTTCCAAAGCTAGACTTGTCGCTAAGGGTTATACCCAGCGAGAAGGGATCGACTATGACGAAACCTTTTTGCCAGTGGCTATGATTAAGTCTATCCGGATCCTCTTATCCATTGCAGCCCATTATGATTGGGAGATCTAGAAAATGGACGTCAAGACCGCATTCCTCAACGACGATTTGGAAGAAGACATCTACATGTCTCAGCCTCCAGGCTTTGTCGCAAAAGGTCAGGAAGGTCTGGTGTGCAAGTTGCAAAGGTCCATTTATGGACTGAAGCAAGCATCCAGAAGTTGGAATATGCGTTTTGATCAGGCTATCCAGTCTTATGGATTTGAACAGAACGTGGATGAACCATGTGTTTATAAAAGGAGCGATAAGACTGCAGTAGTTTTTCTAGTGTTTTACGTGGACGATATCCTGCTCATCGGAAACGATGTTGGAACGTTGTCTACAGTGAAGGTGTGGTTATCCTCTCAATTTGACATGAAAGACCTGGGTGAAGCGAGTTATGTTCTGGGAATCAAGGTAACTCGAGATCGCCAGAACAAGATTCTCTCGCTGTCACAGTCAGCCTACATAGATACTATCTTGGTCAGATTCAGTATGCACAACTCCAAGAAGGGACTGGTTCCATTCAGACATAGAATGAAGTTGTCCAAGGATCAGGGTCCTAAGACTCCTGAGGAGAGGGCAGAAATACAGAAGATACCTTATGCTTCGGCTGTAGGGAGTCTGATGTATGCCATGCAGTACACGAGACCAGATATATGCTATGCAGTAGGCATAATGGGCAGGTATCAGTCAAATCCGGATCCAAGGCACAGGACTGCTGTGAAAAGTATACTCAAGTATCTCCGTAGGACAAGAGATTATGAGTTAGTTTACTCTTCACAGGAACTGATGGCGATTGGATATACGGATTCTGACTTTGCGTCAGATCCGGAATCCAGGAGATCAACGTCAGGGTTTGAGTTTTCATTAGGAGGAGGAGCTGTCAGTTGGAGGAGCGTGAAGTAGTGATGCATCGCGGATTCGACGACAGAGGCTGAGTACGTTGCGGCGTGCGAAGCAGGTAAGGAGGCGGTGTGGCTCAAGAAGTTCCTCACGGACTTAGGATGCGTACCGGGAGCTCAAGATCCTATTGTCCTTTACTGTGACAATAGTGGAGCGGTAGCACAATCCAAGAAGCCAAGATATCACCACAAGAGCAAGCATATCGAGCGGAAATACTACATTATCCGGGACTTGCAGAAGCGAGGGGAGGTTGCAGTGACACAGGTGGCGTCTGCAGATAACATGGCAGACCCTTTCACAAAGGCGTTACCGACCAAGGCTTTTGAGAAGCACGTGGATGCCATGGGAGTTAAGACTGTTGTTCCCTGCTAGGCCAAGTGGGAGATTATTGTAGCTCGTGTGTCCTTAGAGTGGATTTTCTGTATTAACATTAATAAAGATGACTTTGGTTATTGCTTTAATTAGAATACTACTATGGTATATGATAATTCTCATATAATAAAAGGACCCTAGGGAACACAGTTGACCATTGAGGCGCATGGAGGATCCATGCTTGGGAGACCCAGTGGACCAGTTCTGTGTAGGCCTAGAACTAGTTCACAGCTTAGGTAATGCCGGTCGCTTCACCGAGAACAAGTTGTTGGCAGGTAGAGAATATGGTGAAGTCTCCACTACGGGAACGTGGGATTCCCATTCACCTGACCAAGCACGATGATCGTGTTGAACAGGAACCAAGACGTTGCACAGTTCAGTGATTCAGACACTAGTGCAGAAACCGTCTTACTACTATAGATAATTTGTCCTTAATCCTGAGGGACCATGCTCACTGGGCCAACCAGTTGTGTGGTGCTTTGATGTGCCAACGTGTACGGACCTTCCATAGTCCAATACCACGGTACGTTGGGTTACCCGGCTGGCGCTTGAGTGACATGTAATCCCTACAGGTTATCCGACGTCCAGTGTTGGATGGGTGCGGTTTAATGAGTCAATCTGTCCACACAGTTAACCCAGGCCTGGTGGTTGTCAGTATGACTGACGATGTTCCGGATGCTAGGCATAGCACCGGAGGGTGTGTGGTGTTATAGATAACAAGTCATCAAACCCTAGTCAGATGATCGATCGGGATCTGACGGTGCTCCCCACCGCCCGAGTCGTATCATGGCACCAGTAATAGGAGGGACTAAGGATTATCGGAGTATAGTAGAGAACAGGGTTACGAGGGAGTAACATAAGTTTAGGATCACTAGAGTTCAACTCGCGTCGCACTCTGGGTGGCTACGCGGGTTAATCAGATTAGGGCTGATTAACGGAACTTTCGGTGTGTCACCGGAACAGTTAATCAGGGATCCGGTTGGAGCTAGAGATCCCGAACCCTGAAGGTTCCACCCTGTCATTGCGTATAGGAATTGTTCCCCGACCTAGTTGGATACGTTGGATGCGAAGTAGCGCGATGGAGCGCAAGCCCGGAGCCAAAGAACCTAATTCACATGTGTTACGGGCCATAGGGGTATTTTGGTAAATACTGAAATATGGGTCAGAACATATTGAATATGGATCTTAGATTGAGCGGAATAATTCCAGGAGCTCACAGGCGCTGACGGAACTCAATTCCGAGTAGCGCACCTCACTCAGTCTCACTTTCAGTTTTCTGCTTTTCGTGAAGGGCGTTTTCGTCCGGACTTCACGATAGACACCCGGAAGACCTAAATCCGATCCCCCCTCATCCTTATCCACCTAAGGGCCGGCCCTAGGCTCCTTGGAGTCATGGGAGACCGGCCCTATAAAGTGAATAGAGAGGGAAGGGGCCGGCCCAAAGGTTCTACTCCCTCCCCTCCAAAAATCCGACCCCTAGTCCCCCTCCTTTGTGGTTTCGGCCAAGGAAAAGAGAGGAAGAAGAAGGGAGAAGGAAGAGGAAGGAAGGAGAAGGAAGAAAGGAGAAAAAGGAGGAGAAAATCTCGAGGCTCACCATCGTCTTCGCAACGGATTCTTCCGTCGGCTCGAAATCCTTGCATTTAGAGACAGGATTTCGAGGATTCTTCAATTCGCAAAGGACAAGGTGCTATCCGACAGTTTCCCTTGCGATTCAAGTGCGGTTCTTCATCATTCCGTAATCTCCGGATCATAGATCCATAAGGTATGATGAATCTAAACACCTAATTAGATGCATGCATGTCTTCCGTAGATCGTAGTATGCCTCTAGGGTGTTCGCACATATGCTAAGATCATAGATTTACATGTAGATTGTTTTGTATCACGAATTGTAATGAAACATACACCGTATGATCTTCGGATCTTTCTTTTGCTTCCGCTGCGACTCTGATTAGCGGAACCCAATTCCAACAAAACCAACAGGGGCAGCGCCTAGCTAGCCGGGCCGGTCGGATGGGGGTTTGGCTTGGCTCGGTTGGCCTTGCCGAATGTACTGCCGCCAGCAACTTGGCCGCCAGTCAGGGCTGCAACCATGGCAAATGCCAGGGGGTGGGGTCAATAAGGTCCACAAAAATGCCACCGGCACCGGGTTGGCTTCGCCGACTGCACAGCTACTGGCCACATGGCCGATGGCCATGGTCGTGTAGGTCACCATGGGGGAGGGGTCTCGGCGGTTGCACAGTCGCCGTCCACCGGGCCGGCGGCCATGGTCGTGGCATGAGGCGAATAGAGGGGGTGTCTGTGGTCGGTCAACCCACAACACACATACACACAAAAGAAGAAAAAAAAAAGAAGGGGGGAGGAGGACTGACTTGGGGGCTCCTCCCTCCAAGCTCCGGCCGAAGGCTCTCCTCCGGCGGCGGCGCGCTCTGGCTGCCGCGCGCCACACACACAGCAAGAGGGAGAGGAGAGGAGAGAGATCGGAGGGGAAAGGAGAGATCAGAGAGAGGAGGGGAGTCGGGGGTCGGGTCGGATTGAGGAAGGGGAAGAGGGGGAGTTGGGGATCGGATAGGGAAAGGATGGAAGGGGTCGGGTGAGGGGTTTTTAAAGGGGGAAGGGAGTGGCAGCGGCTGCAGGGTATGGGGGTGGCGGCCGGCGGGGTTCGGAGCGCGATTTGGGGCGGCGACGGCTGCGGGATCCAGGGCGAGATTCGGGGCGGCGACAACGACGAGATCCGGGGCGGCGGCGGTGTCGGGTTTGGGGAGGGGCTGGGTCGGATCAGATCGGAGATAGAGAGAGGGTCGAGTGAGAGTGGGGATCCGAGAGAAGAAATGGGAGAGAAGAGAGGAAGAGAGAGAGAGAGAAAGAGAGAGAGAGAGAGAGAGAGAGAGAGAGAGAGGAAGGGGGGATGGGTCACGGGTTGGGCTGGGGTCGGGTTTGGAGGGTTTGGGTAGGATAGTGGGTCGGGTTCGGGTTTAGGTTTTAGTTAATTTTTTTTTCTTTAGTTTAGTTTTTTCTTTAGTTTAGTTTTTTTTTTCAAATACCGGTCATTACATCCTACCCACCTTAATATAATTTTCGTCCCGAAAATTAAATAACACTAGTCATCAAACAAAGATGGGCACAAGGATTGCATCGCGGACTCAAGCTCCTAAGTAGCTTCCTCCTCACTACAGTGCTGCCACTGCACTTTCACCATGGGGATGGTCTTCGTACGAAGCACTCGATCTTCGCTAGCCAGAACCCTGATCGGTCGCTCCTTGTAGGACGCATCTGAACTGAGTGCCAGGTCCTGCCAATCCAGCACGTGGGACGGGTCTGGCTCGTACCTCCGAAGCATCGACACATGGAAGACACCGTGGACGCTCGAGAGCTGTGGAGGCAGCGCCAGCCGATATGCTACCTCACTAACTTTCTCCAAGATCTCGAAGGAGCCGATGAATCTCGGAGCCAACTTCCCTTTCTTCCCAAACCTCGTGATACCTCGACGAGGGGAAACCTTCAAGAAGACATGATTGCCAATGGTGAACTCGGGCGGGCGTTGATGCATATCAGCATAACTCTTCTGTCGACTCTACGCTGCTCGAAGTCGCTCCCTGATCAGCTGGATCTTCTCTATTGTCTCATGTACGAGCTCCGATCCCAAAAGGCCCCGCTCTCCTATCTCTGCCCAATAAAGAGGTGACCGACACGGCCTCCCATACAAGGCCTCATAGGGGGCCATGCCGATGCTGGCTTGGTGGCTATTGTTGTAGACGAATTCCACAAGTGGTAGATGCTCCTCCCAACTGCCTCCAAAATCCACAGAACATGCCCGCAACATATCCTCCAGAATCTGAATCATCCTCTCAGACTGGCCATCAGTCTGAGGGTGGAAGGCTGTGCTAAAACTGAGCTCAGTCCCCAAGGCTGTCTGTAGGCTCTCCCAAAAGTGAGAAACAAACCGAGGATCTCGATCTGAGACGATAGAAACTGAAACTCCGTGCAGTCTAACAATCTCTCCCACGTACAGCTTTGCCCTGTCGATGGACGTCATCGTTGTCCGCACGAGAAGAAAGTGCGCCGACTTCGTCAGTCTGTCCATGATCACCCAAACTGAGTCATGCCTGTTCCGAGTCAAAGGCAACCCCGAAACAAAGTCCATCGTAATATGCTCCCATTTCCACTCAGCTATTGGGAGTGGCTGCAGCAATCCAGTCGGTCTCTGGTGCTCAGCCTTGACTTGCTGACAAGTCAGACATTTGGACACGAAGGCGGCCATATCTCGCATCATACCCTTCCACCAGAACTGCCTCCGCAAGTCGTGGTACATCTTGGTGCTACCGGGGTGCACCAAGAATCTAGATCGATGCGCCTCTGATAGCACCTCCTCTCGAACCTCCTCATCAATGGGAAGGCATAACCTCCTTTGGAACCTCAGACCTCTATCAGCGTCAACTAACCAGTCTGGAACAGACTCCCCACTATCACACCGTGCCCTCATTTCCTCCAGCTCTGAATCCAACCTCTGTGCTGCAATCACCTTCTGAAGTAGTCTGGGCTATACCCGTATGGTGCGCAACACGGTATGAGAAGGCTCCCACCGAACCCACAAATCAAAGCCTTCTATCGTAGCCAAAAAGTCATGTCGATCTGTCAACAATCTGGCAAGCTGGCTACGGGACTTCCAGCTCAGGGCATCAGCAACAACATTCGCTTTACAAGGATGGTAAAAGAGCGAATAGTTGAAGTCCTTCAGGACTTCGATCCACCTTCTCTGGCGCATGTTCAGATCCTTCTGACTCGCGATGTACCGCAGACTCTTGTGATCGCAATACATCTCAAACTCCTTACCGTACAGGTAATGCCTCCAGATCTTCAAGGCAAAGACCACCGCTGCCAACTCCAGATCATGGGTGGGATAATTCTTCTTGTGAGTCTTCAGCTGTCTCGAGGTGTATGCGACCACTCTGCCATCTTGCATCAGAACTGCTCCAAGCCCCATCAGCGAGGCGTCAGTGAAGACCACATAGCCCTTGCCGCTAGCTGGAATCGTGAGTACAGGAACCGAAGTGAGACGCCGCTTTAACTCTCGGAAGGACTTCTCACAATCTTCCGACCACTCGAACTTAACACCCTTCTTAGTCAGATGGGTGAGAGGTGCAGCCAGATGCGAGAATCCCTCCACAAAACGTCGGTAGTAGCCTGCTAGCCCCAAGAAACTCCTGATCTCGAAGACATTCCTCGGCTACTCCCAATCCATAACGGCCTCTATCTTCGCTGGATCCACCGAGATACCTTCCTTCGAGACAACGTGTCTGAGGAACTTTATCTTCTGCATCCAGAACTCACACTTGTTGAGCTTGGCATACAGTTGGTGATCTCTGAGGGTCTGCAAAACCGCGCTCAGGTGCTCCCGATGATCTTCCTCCGTCTTGGAGTAAATAAGGACATCATCCACAAATACCACCACAAATCTGTCCATGAACATACTGAAGACGCGGTTCATCAGATCCATAAATGATGCAGGAGCGTTTGTCAGACTGAAGGGCATAACTAAGAACTCATAGTGTCTGTATCGCGTCCGAAACGTTGTCTTCGAAATATCCTCTGCTCTCAGAGCCAGCTGGTGATATCCAGTCCCCAGATCAATCTTCGAGAAGCAACAAGCATCCTTCTGCTGATCAAATAGATCCTCTATCCGTGGCAACGAGTACTTGTTCTTTATCGTGAGGCTATTCAGCTTGCGATAATCAATGCAAAGCCTCTTTGTCCCATCCTTCTTCTGAGCAAAGAGGACCGGGGCTCCCCAAGGAGATGTGCTAGGACGAATGAAGCCTCGGTCAAGCAACTCCTCCAACTGAGTCTTCAGCTCCTTCAGCTCAGCAGGAGCCATCCGGTACAGAGCAATCGAGACCGGTGCTGCTCTCGGTACCAGATCTATAGCAAACTCGACCTCCCGAGGTGGAGGCAAGCCTGGGAGCTCATCTGGAAAGACGTCTGGGAACTCACGAACCATCGGCGGGAGTACTACTGGGTTTCCATCTCGATCCCTGCTCGGTAGCTGCGCCAGTAAGCTGAGGGAGATCTGCTGCAGTGGTACCGAGAACAGAACCTTCTGCTTGTCTCCTATAAAATAGAAGACCTCGCTCCCCGGAGGTGAGAAGGTGACCTTCCTCGAGAAGCAGTCGAGGGTGACGTGGTAAGCCGACATCCAGTCCATCCCGAGTAACACGTCCACTCCTTCCAAGTCTAAGATGATCAGGTCAGCCAAGAGCTCCCTATCTCCAACAAGAATGATGCTGTCCCGGCAGACTCGGTCCACATCGGTACTCACCCCGAGCGGTGAAAACACCGACAGAGTGTGCCCCAATGGGACTGACTCCAGTTCCAAAGTTTTGACAAAACTAGGGACAATATAGGAGTGCGTGGACCCACTATCGAAAAGAACGTGGGCCAGGGTCGAGAAGACGGGGATAGTGCCTAACAATAGCGAAAGAATATAAGAGACGAAGATAGCTAATGACCAGTACTAGTCCTAACAAGTCTCAAAGGAATCAAAGGCAGTAAAGTAGCTATGACTAAGAATTGAACTACTAAGTTCAGGGTTACCTTCGATCGCTCCCCCAAAAGCCTCTAGGTCTTGACCGACCAACAAGTATGCCCTGCCCTGGGCCTGATTGCCTTCTCCGTCCTGACGGGGGAAAGGCCTCTGCTGCTGCGGCTGGGGAGGACACTGCTGCTACTGAACTCTCTGCGGGGGCCTCTGCTGCTGCACAGGTGATGCCGGCAGTGCAGGCCTGAGAGGTGGAGCTGGTAAAAGCGGCTGCCGATGAAGCTATGGGCAGCTCCACTTCAGATGCTCAAGCGAGCCGCATTGGAAACAGTCACGTCTCTGGGGTCCAGGAACTGGAGGACCATGGAAATACTGAGGCAGGCGAGGCAGGGGTCGAACCTCCATGAGCCTGAACCTCTTCTGAGCCGGTGGGCCATGGCGACTGCCATTTCCTCGCTTCTCCAAGATAGCACGAGACTCCTTCAGCTCCTGCTTCACCGCTAGGGACCGGTTAACCAACTCCTCATAGGATTGCCCCAGGAAGGCAGCAACCCTACTTCTGATCGTCGGGTTCAAGCCATACTCAAAGCGCATAGCCCTCCTGCCATCGGTCGCCACCTGGTGAGGAGCATACCTCGCAAGCTCTAAGAATTTGGCTTCATACTGGGACACAGTACGAGACCCCTGGTAGAGCGCCAGAAACTCCATCTCCATCTGGCTCTGCACAGTGATCGGAAAGAACTTCTTCCGAAAGATTTCCTCGAACTCTGGACAAGTGATCGCTCCTCGATCTGCTGCTCGGGTGCGCTGAACCGTCTGCCACCAGAAGTCTGCCTCAGCCTCGAACTGGTATGAGGCGAAGGTGACTCTCTTGTCGCCGGTGATGCCCAACGCGTTCAGTATCTTCTCTGTCTGCTGGAACCACTGATCGGCCTCCAAGGGGTCTGGCTCATCCCTGAAGCTCGGTGGTCCTATCGCCTTGAAGTCCTTCAGCAACTTCCCCTGCCGCTCGCCCTAGGCCTGCTGACGAGCCTGGGCCTGGGCAAGGGCAACCTGAGCTAGCTCGGCCTGCTGCTGAGCAGCCGTCTGCTGCTGGGCAACAGCAGCCTGCTGTTGCTAGACCATGGTGGCCATCCCCTGGAGCATCTCCATCATCATCGCCGCGCTGTCTGGCCCAGCGGACGATCCTGCTCCATTGTTAGCACCATTACCACTTCTGGTACCCGCTATCTGAAAAGAGAAGGGATTAGTCTAACACCAACCTCCTAATAAGACTCTAGACCTAACAAGAAACTACTCCTAGGAACATATCCCTAGGACAGCTGTCACGCCCTCAGAAATCCGGAACTGATCCCTGGGGTATGAATTGAGAAAAACCAAGGGATTTAGGGTTTGGTCAACTGTCTACTCCAGTTAGGGTTTCTCACAAGGCTTCTACTCTCTCAAGGAATATTTTAAAACCTACTTTTTACGAAAAGATTTTTATTTTGAAAGAAAATATAAAGATACAGTTTCATCGACAGGGAGATGATCACGCTCGACCCTCAACCGGGCTATCCTCTCTGCATATGCGGCCTGCCAGTGCCCCACAAGCTGACAGAAGTCCCTCTGAAGGGAGCACGAGACTCAAGCCTCTAACGGCGAGCCGAGTAGCCTCGCCCGCTCTCTAGCTCTCGGGCACTGGTTCATATATCCTATCTAATGGGCTAGTCAATTAGGTCACTTTAAGATTTATATTTTATTGTGAGCTATCCTAGGCTTGGGGCCTTGAGGAGAGGCCTACCAAAAAAAAAATACAGCTGTATCATTTCCACTAATAGCATACACTAAGCCAAATTTAGTATGGTTACACTGCCAGAAGGAAAATGGCTATTACAAGACATACTGTAATCTAAGACTCAACCACCGCCCTAACTCCGCCGCTGGCCTCGTACTGCGGCTACCCCTGAGTCTCCGAACCTGCAGAAGAGCCTACTCATGGGAATGAGTAGCTCCCAAAATGAATTGGGAGATTAGCCAAATAAATGGCTAGTGACAAGCTAACTGCCTAGGTAATTAATGACGCCCGTATTTTAAAAACAGTTTACTGATTATCCTAATTGTCCAACTACGTTTTCAATCATGTCCTAAGTGTCCATACAATGTCTACATTCTCATGCAATTCCTACTGTCACAAGATTATCGAGAGTACCATTTTACAATTAATAAAATTAAACACACACAATGTGAACCCCGGATATTTTGTTCATCCTGCCCCCGGTCGGCATTACTATAGGGTCTTTTATTTCGATGTAGAGGGCCAACTCTCTCGCCGCGCATACTCCGACACCATGCGCAAAGTCACCCATATGATCATAAGGGGTTTCCCGTCTTTCACGGTGGTGCTCTACCGCCCAACTTGCTTTCCTTGGGGGCTTCAACTACCCCGGGACAGGATTGCTAGGCCAATCTCTCTTCGAGGGCACCACCTATTGGCTTTACCACAATCCCTACCCATGACCCCCTAGCCTACTGATCTTCGGCTGTGCGTGCAGGGTGGTTCACGGCCCTTGCGTGCACGGGTTCCGAATCTTTCCACAAGATAGAATATCATACAATTATAATAATAAAGTGATTTCGATGTTTTACCCCGGGATTCGCACGTGCTCACAACCCATGCATCACAATAACTGTAAACAATTTACTCTCGCCCGTATTCCCGTGTGCCCGGGTCTCCACACTCCATCCAGGAGAGTGAGCCCGATAATTATTATTTAATTATTAATTTCTATCATGAAGGGAATTCCTACTTACGGTGTCCAAGCAATCAAGAAATTTATTATTAAATTATATTATTAAGCATGCGTAGCCGGACTCGTGACTCCACATGCAAGGCGGGGTCCACTCGACCACATACGACGATGTCCGACGGGACCCGCATGCAGCGTTATGGATACGTACCCTTAATTTCTATAACAGCATAATTAACTATCTAAACAGCATGCAGTGTCACCTGAAAAGTGTGCTCGGGCTGATGCTGCTAGACGCCCTCCGCTCCACCTCCAACTCGGTCCACGTGCCCACTAACTACCAAACATACCAGCGAGCCTATATATGGTCATTAAGTGCTACTTAAAATATTACCGGCTTAGGTTTGATTGGCCGAGCCGAGAATTTATGCATCATCGGACGCTAATCGACTGGCCTGCAAACCGATGCGCCAAAGGTAGCACCATCAGATGTCGGTCTACTGGCACGCAAATCGATATACCAAAGATAGCGTTATTGAATACCGGTCTACTGGCATGCAAATCGATGTGCCAAAGATAGCATCATCGGATATCGGTCTATTGGCACTCAAACTAGTGTGCCAAAGATAGCGTCATCGGACGCTGGTCTACTGGCACGTAAACCGAGGTGCCAAAGGTAGCGTCATGGTTAGTCGGCGTTGCCGATGCCAAAAGCCACATTAGGGTCCAAATGCACTAATCCGGTCAAACGGTCATAACCGCGTTGGTCGGTGGCAAAATTGGCAAAAGCCGATCTCGGTCGGGCTTAGGTGTTGAAGGTCGATCTCGTGCGCAAAAGGCTATGCGAGGTGGTTTGGCCCGCATCGGTATCAGCAACTTGATACGAGCGTGACCCGAGAAGATCGGGCCCGCTAACCTCTAGTGTGGGCTCTAAGGGCTTGACCGACATCGTGGGGGGTCGAGGGTTAGTGTGCCAAGCCGCAACTTGGTGTGAGATCATCGGGGCTACCTGCTGTCGGTCCACCAATCGTCAAGCAACCAGCAACGGTCATGTAAGGGAAAGGTTGCTGTTTAGCTCGGTCGGCACGATGGTGGTTGGGCGAGAGATGGCGTCGAGCCAAGGGCGATCGGGTGCACTATTCGTGGCCCAATCGCCAACGGCGAGGCCATCGGCAACCTCGGCCACGAAACCAACAGGGGCAGCGCCTAGCTAGCCGGGCCAGTCAGATGGGGGTTTGGCTTGGCTCGGTCGGCCTTGCCGACTGTACTGCCGCCAACAACTTGGCCGGCAGTCAGGGCTGCAACCATGGCAAATGCCACGGGGGTAGGGTCAAAAGGGTCCACAAAAATGTCGCCGGCATTGGGTCGGCTTCGCCGGTTGCACAGCAGTCGGCCACATGGCCGATGGCCATGGTCGCATAGGTCACCATGGGGGAGGGGTCTCGGCGGTTGCATAGTCGCCGGCCACCGGGCCGGCGGCCATGGCCATGGCATGAGGCGAACGGAGGGGGTGGTTGTGGTCAGTCAACCCACAACACACACACACAAAAGAAGAAAAAAAAAGATGGGGGGAGGAGGACTGACTTGGGGGCTCCTCCCTCCAAGCTTCGGCCGACGGCTCTCCTCCGGCGCCGGCGCGCTCCGGCTGCCGCGCGCCACACACACAGCAAGAGGGAGAGGAGAGGAGAGAGATCGGAGGGGAAAGGAGAGATCAGAGAGAGGAGGGGAGTCGGGGGTCGGGTCGGACTGAGGAAGGGGAAGAGGGGGAGTGGGGGATCGGATAGGGAAAGGAGGGAAGGGGTCGGGTGAGGTGTTTTTAAAGGGGGAAGGGAGGGGCGGCAGCTGCAGGGTAGGGGGGCGGCGGCTGGCGGGGTTCGGAGCGCGATTCGGGGCGGCGACGGCTGCGGGATCCAGGGCGAGATTCGGGGCGGCGACAACGGCGAGATCCGGGGCGGGGGCGGGGGCGGCGGCGGCGGTGTCGGGTTTGGGGAGGGACTGGGTCGGATCAGATCGGAGAGAGAGAGAGAGGGTCGAGTGAGAGTGGGGATCCGAGAGAAGAAATGGGAGAGAAAAGAGGAAGAGAGAGAGAGAGAGAGAGAGAGAGAGAAAGAGAGAGAGAGAGAGAGAGAGAGAGAGAGAGAGGAAGGGGGGATGGGTCACGGGTTGGGCTGGGGTCGGGTTTGGGGGGTTTGGGTAGGATAGTGGGTCGGGTTCGGGTTTTAGGTTTTAGTTAATTTTTTTTTTCTTTAGTTTAGTTTTTTTTTAGTTTAGTTTAGTTTTTTTTTTTTTTCAAATACTGGTCATTACACCCGATCCCTCCCCAAATCCCGCACAGTCCCTCATGATCTCAAAGAGAGAGAGAGAGAGAGAGAGAGAGTTACACGATCCCCTCCCCAAATCCCGCAGTCCCTGACGATCCCGCGCAGCTCAATCCCTCCCCAAATCCCACAGTCCCTGACGATCTCGCAGCTCCGTGTTGCCCGGTCCTGCAGCCCCCTAATTCCCATCCCTCTCCTCTCTCATTCCTTTATCTCATCCCTCTCCCTATATCAATTTGGTAAGGTATCAACAAATCCAGCCCCTCCCTTCGCACCACAATCGTCCCTCGATCGCCCCCCAAATCTCGCAGCCCAATCTCCCATTACTTGCCTCCCAACAGCTATGAAAGCCCATCACTCCCACCTCACGATAACAGCCCGCGATCAATATTGAATATCAATCCCGGAATCCTCTTTTCTCCTCACCCTCGCAACCCCAAAAGATATATTACGAGAAACATCTCAATTGCAAGGTTATACCGCAGCAGCCTCACCCAATTAAGTACTCTACTCTCTTTATATCTCTCGCTTTTTTTTTTTTGATCTGCCATGTAACGTTTTTACTTCAAGTTAATCTCTGTTTTTTAAAATATGATGTAAAAAGTGATATCTTCTCTGGTTTTTTTCAGCCATGTCTCCCGACTCTCTCTCTTGCTTGGGTTTTTTTTTAATGATCTGCCATGTATCCTCTCTCTCTCTCTCATGGTTTTTTATTGCGCTCCAAAAAAAATGCTCTCTCATGGTATTTCTTTCTTCAGTTTTTGTTTATTTGATACTTTTATATATATTTTTTTTATTGTAAAGGTTTTGTTTATCTGATATTTTCTTACATTTCTTCTTTAGTCTTTTTATTATGAATGTTCTCTCTCTTACTATGTTTTTATTAAAAATTATATATGCATATATTTGTTATCTGACCCGCCACTGAGAATGCATGTGACTATATTGATCTCTTTTTTTTTTTACTTTTCAATTTAAAAATATTAAAACCTTATGTCAAAAGGGATTTTATTACCAACCGTGCCTATGTTCATCTTCCTTATTTTTTTTTTAATTATTGACACATTGTTTTAGTTTTTCAATAAAGGAACAACTATCCCTCAGGCCAGATCTTACACCGCCAACTTCTTATCATTCCGATCATGTCTGATCAATTGGTTGGCGTCTAAACATATATTCAAAATGAATTAAATATTTTAGATTTTACACAACTCCATGATCCAATTTCTCAATTTAAAATGATACTTTATATATGCATGCAGCTGCCCACTGTCTCTCAGCTATCCGCAGCCTTCACAGAAGCTTGCATGGACGAATGCGACCTTATAGTGTCTATTGCACCCAAAGTGCCTACCATTCCCGATACCACCATATCCAGTTAGTTTCATCTGCGTTTTCTCCTCTCTCTCTCTCTTTCTTTGATGTTCTCAATCTATCATAAAAAGTTTGTAAAAAGATCTTAAGATCTATAAAATCTAGAAAATGCACTCGCACGCTAACAATATCATTGACTTATATTACCTTTTTTTAATGATAAATCAAAGAGAATAAATATAGCAAGTGATGTTTTTTGAGTTTAATACTTGGTTTACGAAAATCTGACATTTAAAATAAACAATATGGCTATGCACTTAAATATGCATTAGCCTGGAAAATCTTCTCTTAAGTTTTGCTCCACATTTGTCCCTATAGATATTCAATCGTATGACTAAACTTTGAAGCATACTTTGCAGATGTCAATGTATTGGTTTTTATTGTACATACCACCATTCACACACACACACACACAGAGAGAGAGAGAGAGAGAGAGAGAGAGAGAGAGAGAGAGAGAGAGAGAGAGAGAGAGAGAGAGAGAGAGAGAGAGAGAGAGAGAGAGAGAGAGAGAGAGAGAGAGAGAGAGATTTTGGAGAGAATACTCTGTATATTTATGATATTACACTAGCACTACCTCTCTTTATATTGGGACTATCAGATTGATGTACTACTATATGATTGATGTACTACTATAAGGAAATGTCTAAATACAAATTAAGAGTATTTAAAATTCAAAATGAAGGAAGTATTTAAAAATTCGAAATGCTGCACCAGATCCAGCTTTATTCGGGTGTTAAGATATCATTACCAGCGGGACTATAATCATCTTCAACTGCATAGCTGGCTTGGTTGAGACATTTGCACCGCAGGTGGCATGATGGGCTGGGAAAAAAAAACTAAGTGACTGAAATCCCTCTATAGCTCAATAGCTCTTCATTTGGTTAGATGACTAAAATCCTCTATACTTTCGAGTAAAGACTATCTAGAAATGAAAAAAGAGCCAAATGTTGTGAACAATTAATCTATAGTGGTCCTTGATATAGAGAAAAACGAGTCTTTATTTGATGATTTTATGGTTATATCCTTCTTCAAAGATAGACATTTTTTTTAAGTTTACCAAAAAAGGTAATAAAATTTGGTTCTCGAGAAAAAATTGGAACAGTTTTGTGCTTAGTTTTTTTTTCTTCTTTCCATTGTTCTCTTCTTTTTCTTAAATATTTTGTTATAGCACTGGAAGTCTACATGTGAAGAGATCATTATAAAACATGGATTATGCCCAAATGCTTCAAGGGAAGAAAAAAAAGAGAAGAGGGGGGGGGGGGGGGGGGGGGGTGGGGGGGGGTTGGTCTTAGTGATAGGTCCCAAACAAAGGAACCGTCTTGCAATAAGTCCCTAAGTCCTAAGCAACGGACGATTGTGATTGGGTCGTAAGCATGGGCAGCAAATCAATCTTTTGCGTGCCCTCGAAGGGCTAGAGAATTTTAAAACTTTGTCATGGCCTCGATTTTTTTTTTCCGGCTCTGTCTATCATTATACACTTGTTTGGCCCGGTCTCAACCCCCAATTGTTTAAAGGTCGTGAGGTCGATTCGATCAAATCCCTCATATGGGTACTATGCATATTGTCAGAATTTGAAATATTTATTGAAACATAACCCCCGATTTATTTAAGAGCGAACCTTTATTTTAAAATTGATTTTTGGAATATTGAATCCACAAAAGCTATCGACATCTCTCTCTCTCTCTCTCTCTCTCTCTCTCTCTCTCTCTCTCTCTCTCTCCCCCTTTGGTTTTGGTTGTTCAATTATCTATGAACAATTATATATTGTAATGAAATTGTTTTGATGTTCAAATTTTTAAAATTTTCTAACTCAAATCTGCACAAAATCCAGTAACTCAGCAAAGGAAAATGATGCATCAGGGCGGAGTTAAAGTCTATTTGTTCTGATTGTTTTCCATTTTCCTTTGCTATGACTTCCACGATTGGGCCTAAGCAAGTGCAGCAAATCAACGTGATAGCAAAAGAGCAATGCTATTCAACCACAAACATTTGTGGTGAATGCTCAGTGAGAGTGATGTGGTATCCAATCATAGGGTCTCTATGCCTGCCAGGACTGAGGATAACCTCGTAAAGTGATTGATGACTCACCCTTGAGTAATCCAGCAGTAGTAGCTAACTGAGAACACGAAGTGCCATATCCCTATTTAGGAAGAGGAAAGCCTACTAGCTATTCCATCTTTACCAACCAAACAAGCTAATTGGTTATTATCCGACCTAGCTTCCTCTAAATTAAAGTTAACAACAGGATGATAGGACTATGAGAAGAAGCTAAGACATAAGAGTCCGATAGAGGATGAGGATATAGTAATACAAGACGATCGAATGATATTAACATCACTAGGAGAAGAATTGAACAGCACTTGAACAGGTCTGTTGCTCTTCCTTTGCCGCCAATACGAGAAAATAGAATGAAAAAAAGAAGAAAGTACCACATTAGAATTAGATTGACTACTTATGCATCATAAGCTATCAACCATACACAGCTAAACTATAGGTTTTTACGAGTTGTAGACCTTATCAATTCCAACAGTATTAGGGTTGGACTTGTAACTTTCTCTAGCTGTGTCCTGTGAATCGGAGATGGTTCAAGGATAGTACATAATATAGATAAGGTGGAATCTTCAGGGACTAAGTTTCATGGATTTTAACTTGGATTTGATCGACACACTACCCGAGTGTATCATCGACCCTCTGAGTCCGAGTTAACTTGCGTTACCATCCAGAGTACGACGCATGCTGCACTCCAATTCTCCCGGACTTATTATGTTTTCTCGCATACCCCTACTCTTTACTTAGTAGTGGTACGCTCGTTGTCCCTCCACTTGGTGCCATGACGAACTCAAGCAGTGGAGAATACCATCAGACTCGAGCGATTATATGACTCGGTTCCTTTCAAGTTGACTGCATACGTTGTATCTCCTATTATCCTGCCGAGTAACTGGATCCAGTTAACAGTCTAACTGATGACCACCAGGCCTGGGTTTAATACAACATAAGTTAGACCAAGGAATGCACCTCCAATTAGGGATGCAGATGACCTTTAGTAGTGGCACGCTGATACAACGCCAGCAGGTAACCCAGTATATCGTGGTTTCAGATCATAACTTGACCTTTACACATTGATGTGCCAAAGCACCACACAATTAGTTAGCCCATCAGTCGTGGTTCATCAGGGTTTATGACCATTTTACCCTAAGTAAAACCACGACTTAGTGAACAGGTGTTTGCTCACCGATTTATGCATCATATTGGTTCCGTTCGGCCACATGCAAAGTACCCGGTAATGATCGTGGTGGGGACGCCCACGCTCTGTCATCCCAACAACTTATTCTGATAGGGTGACCAACCCTGATCAGAACTTCGAATAAATTTAGGTTATATAGGACCAGTCTATTGAGTCTACCACTCAAGTGGATTACCATGTAGTCATGACTCTCTGTTCTGTAATCAGAATAAGTACTAAGGTACGTACCAAGATGCAAACCTAAGCTATCAACCATATGCAGCTAAACTATAAATTTTTACAAGTTGTAGACCTCATCAATTCCAACATTCTCTATACTAACCCCCCTTCTAATTCATGTAGAAATAACTTCCTATAATGTAGGAATTATCATGTTGACAAGGAGTCACAGTTTGACTAGGATTTTAAGTTGTCAACAAGTTGGAGTCCAGCCTTCCTAATATTTCACCTTGAGACTTAAGTGTAGGTGAGAATAGATCCCAACTTGAAATTAATATCAAAGTGGGAGTCCTGATTGGGGTTCACCATAGAGAGATATAAATACTCGCTGGGAGAGAAAAAGTGAAAAAAAAATGATAAGGAAAATGAAGAGGAAGAGAAAAGGAGCACCCGCCTACTTCGTCACCGGGCCTTGCACGAGGAAGTATGATTTGTTTTCTGAAGGTCGCATCGCATCTTCTTTGCCACATCATCGCCATAGGTTTTTTCATTGAACCTGTGAGGTATCATTCCATAATCACTAGGTTGTGATGATGAGTTAATTTTTTGTTACCTATGATGTTCATCTAAGGATATAATTGAAACATGCGAGCAATTATGTCCCTGCCACTGTGCCTACTCACACACAAGGATGGCCGCACATAATTAAGTGGCTTAATCATAACCCTCCATTATAGGGAGTCCAAGTCTGACTAGGACTTGGACTCACCAGTCCTATCTTGTTTCCACAATGAGCTAGTGGCTTATTTAATAGGCCATATCCAATCTAATAGTTAATATTAAAATGGAGCCCTCTCTTCCATGTTGTGACACATGGATCACTTTTGAAGAGCCATGATTCTTCTTCTGTCTCATAATCCTATTAAAAACTTACTATAAATATTATACATACTCATTAAATGACATTTAATGACCATTTGATATTAATTAGGAAAAGTAGTACTATCTCTCTTGATTTTTCATATTGCACACTTTTACAGACGGCTATGATATAATCTGTGCCAAATGGCGTGCATCAAGATCATCCGGGCATTGCCCGAGTTTCTTACTAGTATAAAAATTGTCATCAAACATGCATCCGATTCAGACCCAATTTCTTAGAGATGAACAATCTAATGTAATAGAATTTGTCATTCTCACTTGTGTTCCGAGCCATAGGAGCCCGAGTCTAAGTGGTTGCACCTAACTCTAGCTCAAAGGAGTGGGCTAGCTCTAGGCCTAAGAGCAACTGAGCAAGTGAGTTGGGTCACACCCCAAAGAATTTAACTTAAATATCATAGTTATGGATATAAGAAGTCTAGGCAAACCCCACAATGACCCAAAATTAAGTGGACTTGATCATAGAATAGCACCACTTTGTTTTCTTCTTGAACAAAGACAGCCACAGGGCTCATAGGTTAGCCAATCAAAGAGGCAACTAAGAGAGCAACCCCATGTGAGACAGCTCCTCATAATGGCTGTTGGTCACATCTTAGTGTTCCACCTGGCCAACCATAATGCTTTGTGAGGCTCTTTAGAATCTGTCACAAAACTCGATATAACTCGTACTCCGAGAATGAAAATTATAGTTATAATCTATTTGGTTCGTTGCGGTCAGAAATACATACTACAGTGGGGTTCCAATGCGTGTAGTTGAAACTCGTAGCTTTTCAACTACCGGCTTTTCTATCAATATTTGAATGAGCGGTACATCGTTCGAACTGCAGCACTTGAGCAGGACTACACGGAACCAAACAGGTGCTTCGCTACAGTGTTGATCCACGCATTACAACTGCAGCGAACCAAACAGGCTGTTAGTTAGTTGCAGAGGAGAAAATTTTCAGCATATCCTACGTACCATACCACCGCAGGGCCCACTGCCTCCAAAGCCTATCAGCACATTTTGAGTGTTGGGGGCCACTATCCCATGTGCTGGGGTCCGCTACTCCATGTCTCTTGAATCGCAAATGGATCCTACAGTTGTATGGTACGCAGGGTGTGCTGAAAATTTCTCCGCCACATAGGTGTAGGTTATCAAGTAACTCCGATGGTAGTGACGTGACAATAGGATCATCCACATATTCCACAATCAAAATCAAGAAACACAAGGCTTAAAAGAATAAGACCAAGCAACAGCTGTTTGGGCATCTACTATTTTTCGTCAAAGTCTCTTTTTCTCGCTTAGAATATGTTCAATCTCTTGTCCGCTGTCAAACATCAAGTGAGAGAGAGAGAGAAAGAGAGAGAGAGAGAGAGAGAGAGAGAGAGAGAGAGAGAGAGAGAGAGAGGAATTCTAGTCGGTGGAATCAAACTTGCTAATCAGCAAGCTCAAATTGTCATTTAGAATGTCACTTGTCAATGTAGTCATTAACTTAATAACAATATTATTTGAGTTTTTTCAAAAAAATTATGAATAATTCATGAACTTAAATGCAGAGGAATTATTCCCCAAATTATTCAGAGAAGGCTAGGACAACTCCGGAATACTTCCGGATTATTCAGGAAGTTTATCTATTTTTTTATGATACTTATTTTATTTTGTATATATATATATATATATATATATATATATATATATATATATATATATATATATATATATATATATATATATATATATATATATGTGGGATACTCTTACTAATAGAATCTTAATAATGAAAGTTACAAATCATCTTTACCTAACCTAGAGGTTTCAGAATTTGATGAAACTTGGTGAGGATGCTCTATATGGCAAGTTGATCATCCTCACCAAAAATCATCAAATTCTATAACCTCTCGGGGCATCAAATGTTAGAAGCTTTATCGACCGTTCATTTTAATCATTAATTTGAATAACATCTTTGATGCCCCTAGAGGTTATAGAATTTGATGATTTTTGGTGAGGATGATCAACTTGCTATAGAGAGCATCCCCACCAAGTTTCATCAAATTCTGAAACCTCTAGGTAGGTAAAAGGCGATTTGTAACTTTCATTAGTAAGATTCTATTAGTAAAAGTATCCCTCCCCATATATATATATATATATATATATATATATATATAAGCTACAGTTTTGTGGGGGGTACAAACAACGGTCATGATCTGTCTTTGAGAAAGGGATAGAATGAGGGGATGAGATAAATTGGTGCTAGGGCGAGTCAGATTCATCTAGGAAGAGGGGAACGACTAAGATTGAATCGAGTTGAAATCTGGGGATGAAATTAAGTGAACTAAGTAATAAATTAGTGAATGATCTGATTGTAAAAAAAAAAAATTAACAATCGTTTGGAGGGCTTTCGTGTAAAAAAAATAGGAACATGTTAGGTAAGTGGTCCCCCTTCCCTATAATTACTTTCCCGTCCAGCTATTGCAAAAAAATCATCAAAGCCGTCGGTTTCTCTCTCTCTCCGTATCTCTCTCTGTCTCTCTCTCATCTCTGGTCTATCTCTCTCATTTTCGTCTCTCTCTCTCTATCTCCATTTCTCTCTCTCAGGACTCAGCCTGGTACCGTGACCCATAACCCCGACCGGCGGAGAGAGAGAGGAGGCCCCGACCGAGATCCGACCAGCGGAGAGCGAGGAGCCCGGCACCGTGACCCACGACCCCGACCGACGGAGAAAGAGAGAGGAGCCCGGCCCCAACCGAGATCCGACCGCCGGAGAGAGAGAGAGAGAGAGAGAGAGAGAGAGAGAGAGAGAGGAGCACAGCCCTGACCGACGAGCTCGGCAACGCGACCTAGATCCAATCGGTCAGAGAGAGTAAAGAGAGAGGAGCCCGGCGCCAACCGAGATCCGGCCGGCGGAGAGAGAAAGAGGAGCACAGCCCCGACCGACGAGCCCTTCAACGCGACCCAGATCCAACCGGCCGGAGAGAGTAGCCCGACACCGCGACGCACGACCCCGACCGAGATCCGACCGGCGGGGGCTTTCGTCACCGGCGGGGTCACAGCGGCCTCGCTGCCCTCGCAAAGCTCTGTGTTTTTTTTTTCTTGAAATGTTTTTTTTTCTCGTTCAAGGATCATCAGAAAAAGAAGTGAGGAGGGGGAAGGAAGAAGGTTAGTTGGAGGGAGGGAGAGAGAAGGAGGAGGGTGAGCAGTGGAGGTGGGGTGGGTCGGGTTGTAGTGGAGGTGATCGATGTAGAGGAAGGAGAGTTAGCAGCTGAGGTGTTGCGGGTTGGGGTTGGCAGAGGTCGGTTGGAGCGATGGAGAAAGATGGAGGAGCTGCGGGTGGGGGAGCTAGCAGAGGAGGAGAAACTGGAGTTGGGGGAGGTAGCAGAGGAGGAGGAGATGGAGGAGTTGTGGGTGGGGGAGCTAGCAGAGGAGGAGCTAGGGGGGATAACCGGAGTTGTGGAAATTTGACAGATATGGCGATTTGATCGGTTTGGAATTATTATTGTCACCCTTAAAATATTCTCCTCCATCAAAATTTTGTCTTGGTCTCGCCGAATGTGCGTGCCGATAGGCACGGGCATTACTAGTATATATATATATGGGTAGGTTTACTCTTACTAATAGAATCTTACAAATGAAAGTTACAAATCGCCTTTTATGGGGAGAGAAGTTTCACAATTTGATGAAACTTGGTGGGGATGATCTCTATGGCAAGTTGATCATCCTCACCAAAAATCATCAAATTCTATAACCTCTAGGAGCATCAAATGTTAGAAGCTTTATCGATCGTTCATTTTAACAGTTAATTTGAATAACATATTTGATGCCCCTAGAGGTTATAGAATTTGATGATTTTTGGTGAGGATGGTCAACTTGCCATAGAGAGCATCTCCACCAAGTTTCATCAAATTCTGAAACTTCTAGGATAGGTAAAAGGTGATTTGTAACTTTCATTAGTAAGATTCCATTAGTATATATATATATATATATATATATATATATATATATATATATATATATATATATATATATATATATATATATATATATATATATATATATATATATATATATATATATATATATATATATATATATATATATATATATATATATATATATATATAGAGAGAGAGAGAGAGAGAAACAAGATGCTACCTTTGAAAACAGCGTTCTACGCTGCTTTGATAGGTCGCCGCTGGCTATCAAAGCCTTGAACGACGACAAATGTCATTCAAACTCATAATCGGGAGGTGCTAGAAGTCACCGGAGGTAGTTGCCAGGTGCGGATGCCCTCGGAGGTCACCGAATGAGATGGGGTGATGAATAGACGGCTCACAATAGAAGTAGTCACTAAAGTCCTCTATCGGTGGAAGCCGATATGTGGTGTCAGCGGAGATCACTGGTGGAGGTGATCAGATGTTGTTTATGTTGATTTTGGTCGGAGATCACATGTGGCGCGACCGTGGTGGATTGTCAAAGCAGCAAAAACGCTGCTTTGAGAGGTAGCGTCCCGGCCTTCATATATATATATATATATATATATATATATATATATATATATATATATATATATATATATATATATATATATATATATATATATATATATATATATATATATATATATATATATATATATATATATATATATATATATATATATATATATATATATATATATATATATATATATATATATATATATATATATATATATATATAGGGCGCCTGCATCCGAGATGTAGCATCGTTGCTACACCTCTCGCTACTTTATCTTCCTAGAAGTTTTAGAATTTGTTGAAATTTGGTGAGGGTGTTTTCTAGGGTAAGATGATCATCCTCACCAGTTTTCATCAAATTCCAAAACTTCTAGAGGGTTCAAATGGTCGAAGCAAAAGCTGCAGATTTTAACGATGACTGCGGTCGGCAGCTTTTACTTCGACCATTTGCCCCCCCTAAAAGTTCTGGAATTTGATAAAAATTAGTGAGAATGATCATCTTACCCTAGACAACACCCTCACCAAATTTTATCAAATTCCAAAACTTCTAGGGGGTCAAAATACCCACAGCTCACTTTCTAAACCGGCAGCTCACAGCTCACTGTAACATTCCTCTCTCTCTCCTCTCTCTCTCTCTCTCTCTCTCTCTCTCTATATATATATATATATATATATATATATATATATATATATATATATATATATATATGTATATATATATATTTGATGTACTATATTATGTTTTATGTTTGAATTTTTGTCGAAGAAACTTTGAACTTTTTAGATTTTTCCGAACCCTAACTTTGCCATCGCCAATTATTAATTCCTAAAGACGAATTTGTTGCTATGGTCACTAATAACGGCATGTCTTATTTCGAATTGAAAGTAGGGGAGTGAAGACAAAAGGTGACGAATCCTTTTAGATTGAAGCCTCTCTTTCGATATCTTCTCAACCACTTATTAGGATTTCGAGATCAAGTCCAATAAAAGGTCTACGCCCCCTTATTCAATGAGAGGGATTTTTCACCAAAAAAAAAATCTAATAGTGAGAAAGTATCACATGTGCTTTAGGTTGGGACGAAGCCCAATATGGGTGTGAACAATACTTGTCTCCAACAGGTGATAGAGCAACAGGCTCCAACACCTGACGTGACAATAAATG